>PRKT01001174.1:0-17195 GCA_003671525.1 Saccostrea glomerata
ATAAAATTTTTTCTTTATTTTTCTATTTGTTCTGAAAGAACCTGAAATAAACGGAAACATTAACGAAGACGCACATTTCAATTTCAGTTCTTTTTTTTTATTCTGTGAACTCCCATTTAGTAGACTTTACGACTTTCAAAAGACAAACCATTTGACCTGTTACAAAAAATAAAACTTAAACTTCACAATGCATACGTATCACAGAAGGACAACGGCGTTCTCTGAAGTGAACCAGATATTTCAAACCCCTGTGCATTTACCCTGTCACAAACTAACACAGTGTTACATGTCAATAAATCCAAGCATTTTCTCACTTACATTTGCACTCATGTAAATAATAAGTACTTGCGAAATAAAATTAATCGATGCTTTACCGTTGTTTAAACGTTGAAATTTCCACAAATATTCAACGTTGAAAATGTGTTTCATTCTTTACGTTTTTCAACGTAGAAAAAAGTTTGAGGTATCTTCATTGAAACCTCAACGTTGAAATATCCTTACTCAAAGTTGCAACTGATATTCCACATCTTTTAAACGTGAAAACAAGGGACGTTGCGTGTCTACTAGGTGAAGTATTTCACAGTGTAAAGATCATGGATCTTTGTAATAAAAATAATGAAAATCGATATCGGAATTCACAGTGAAAGGGAATGTACAAGTATCGGGAAAAACAGTTATAATTGTAATTTGTTCCATAATAGACGATTTTTCAACTTAATCATTCCTTCAGGCATCTTTATGTGTCAGTGTTTGTAGAAATAACATAATATTTCTATATTTTCAAATTTATTACAACGCATGCCATGCACATCATTAATTTCCAAAAAAAAAAAACAATATGTTTTTCCTTCAAATTAAAGTTCACTCGATGTCAAACATTATAGGCATTTAAAGAAAGGAACCTCATAATGGAAATTAATTCACAATCTTCTTCTTTAACATGAATTACTGATTAATGGATGGATTTCCATCTTTTACAAGACAATTTGAAGAAAAATAAGTACTGAAATATTGCTTCACAGAGATAATACGATAATATTTTTTTTTCTTTTTAAAAAATCTCCCATATACGTTTAAATTGCTTCTAGAAATACAAAAGAGGAAATGCTGTTAGTTAAGATTGAGGTTTAGTGACGTTTAACCATCATCAATATCCCAGTTACGACTGTCCCCCATTCTACTTTAGGACACCAAGGACAGCACCAGTTCTCTTGGTCCCACCGACCGTTAAGGAAGGCCCTATGACAGCTTTTAAACCACCAGCCTCCTCTGTAATAAACTGCAGAGTTATTCCCACCACCCCATGTGTTGCTATCCCTGTCTCGGATGGAGAAGGAACTTCCAGACAGATCATCGTAAATTTGGCCTGTGTGTAACATACCGTCACCTGTAAGAGAAGACAATTCCGTATAGCTTGTTATTTTAGCAAGGTGCTGAAGTTTTAATCGCTAAAATAGTAAGTACTCTTCTTAGTGTTTATATACAAAAAGCTGAAACTATGTGTCCGCTACAATAAATCACGCCTTAGTTATTACAGCAAGGCAAAAGGCAAAAATTTTAAACCACAAAGAATACCCGGTATGGGGTATATAGCAACGATATTTATATCACATTATTTTTATTGTAAATAATACTGAAGTTCATCTCAGACCGATCACGAATTCTTGTTGTTTTCTATGAAATATAAAAAAAAAAATATTAACATTTCTTTGATTTGGATAAATTGTTACTGTACTTCATTTCTTCATTAATGTATTGATAGGCGCGGTTTAAAAAAAGGTCATGTGCAGGTGAATTCATGTGCAGGTGAATTCTTTAATGTATAACAAGACTGGAGTCTGATAGTTAGAGTTAATTTTTTTGTGAAGTGTATTTTTTGGAATTAAAATCATATAAGTCTGGATATGCATTAAATCAATCGCTTAACGTGTGTTGTCAACAAACTTTGAAAAGCTGTGGAGATTTTTTTTATGAGGTTGACGGTATAATCCAGGAATGTGGTTTAACTTGCAAGCTTAATGTCTGGAATCATGGCGTTTAAGTAATTTTTGTTTTTGTAGGTAACTTTAAGGGGGAAGTCTGGCCAAGACATTATATTTTGATAATTTTTCAAGTCCTTATGATAAAGATACAAAAAATATGCATAATTGAATGCATATTTTGTATATATAATCTATAATTTTGCAGAAAAATGCTTTTGATGTGCTACTTAGAACTTTGCAGCTACGGAATTCAGCAGAGCCTTAAAAAATTCAAAAAAAATATGCAAAGTGTGCATAAATGTTCTTTCTACGACTATTTGTTGAAATAATGTCTAAATTTTGCTCTTTTAAATCATGGTAACAAGGCACTTTTGTTTTCAAAATGAGTGTAAAGAACCATGAAAGTAGTTCAAGGATAGCAACACATAGTCTATTTTTAGCAAAGATTTTTGTTTCCAGGCCTCTTCTAAATATGGAGGTACATAATAATCTTAAAAAATGTAAAAGAAAATTACAGTTGGAAAATGTTTTTAATAATGTGAACACGTTCATCAGGGGATTTGTGTTATATTGTGACGTAAAGTAATTAGAATTATTGTCGAACAGTTGATAAATAGTGTACGTGTTGATATAAAAAGTTCAACTCTTTGATTCAAGGCAAGGAAAAATGAGCACCATGCATCGATATCAAAATTAAGAATTTGTAGTCTGACAGGGATAACTTATTACACAAAGACCATAAACCATGCAGAATTTTTAAACTGAAATGTACATTACTCCATGAACGTTTTTCTTTTCTTTTTTTTTTCATTAAAAAAAATTTCAATAGCCAAAAAATAACAATTGATAAATTTAGTTCCGACGTATGCTCAATAGACTTTTGTTGAAGCAATAAAGACTAAACAGTTAAGGTGGTATTGCATTGTTAACATATTTATTTATCTTTATATAAAAAGAAAAAAATCAATACTTTAATCGAATCGCATTTGGCGTTAATAATAACAAGATTTTTTTTTCTTTTATTTATTAGGTGATAATTTCTTCTTTTTTTAATACCTGTACTTTAACTTGTTAAAATATAGACCATACACCGTGTATATTTCAGCTATCATTTAAAATTTAAACCCTTTGAAGTCCATGAATGACATAGCAAATACATGACCCCTTTCGGAGGTTTAAATCTGTCGTGGGAGAAAATAAAACTAATTTCACTTCCTGGATTCCATTTACGCCCAATAAATGGAAATCAACGGCGAGGTTGTGTTATTTGGTTGCCTTGGTGGACTACTATTGATAGTAAACATTGCAATAGCTTATGGTAAGATCTATCACTCATTGCATTCAATCCAATACTCTCTCTCTCTCTCTCATGCACACACTGTCGCATCCAATCACCCAATTTTTACACAAACACATCCACAGACATTCCCGCCGTACATTACAAGAACGCTGCTATTTTGAAAAAAAATCACAATAGGGACGTTTATTTGTTATAAACAGTTGAAACTTGACCTTAATATACCTGACAGACTGGACGTATTTCGTCTTTCTTTCGTTGTATTTGGTAGTTTAGAAAAAATGATAGTTTTTCCTTCCTTTTATTGAAATCTTAGCGTATTTTTTTGTCCGATAGAAAAGCAAGTCGTCACAAAATTTGATAATTTTAAATGTAAGTATCGTTTATTTATTTATGGGGCTTATGATATAATTTATTTCTATATAGGGTTGGTTTTAGACAACCCATCGACTTATACAATATTGGGTTAAGTGTGTTTTTATTTTTATCTCAAAAACCAATATATAATCGAACTTAGAGTTTTAAAATTGTTCAGTATTTGATATCCCTTACATTGTATCCTTTATAGATAATATTTCATTTACATTGAGGTTTCAATTTCTTTCCGATGCTGATGCCTTGAGTTTGAATTAAAGGAATTATAATTTTGATTAATTAGTTTTACTTATTAAAGTTTCTTTCAGTTGAAAAGTCATAAGGTAAAACTTCTACATAAGAAAATAAATAATGATACTGTTATTTGGACCATCAAAGAAATTTCATTTGCTGAAAATTGTGAATTTTGTTATCATTTTGTCATTTGTCATTTTTACAAAAATACCAATACCAGAATTTTGGGCTGATTTTGTAATGTCAAAATATTCATTTTGATATTATTACATACGTCAATTAATCATGAAAAGCACAAAAAAAGTCGTAACAAAAAAGACTAAACATCAAATTTCTGCTCTTGTTTTCTTGAAATTGTCCATTTTCCAGTGTTTCTTCAAATACAACATTTTTATGTACATGTATTTGCAGATTTTAAAAATAAGATTTTATCTGTAGAATTTACATTAATAAGAGAATTTAGCTCACATTAATGAAAGACGTCCCGTAAAATAGCTTCATACGCATATTCATGTCGTAGTAATAAAACCGACTAGACTTCAAAATCACTCTCTAATAATCCCTCTTATAACTTGCTCAAATTTTTAAAAGATATATATGACTTCATTTTGATTTGAACATTTCATTTCTAACTATAGTTTTACTAAAAGAGCCTGTTATATTATAAATATCTTTTTTAAACATTCCATCTTTTTGTAAGGCGTCAAGATCAAGGCAATGCTCCCAATTTAAGGGAAAGTCTGAATCTGTCTATATATTCGAAATTTAGTAATGAATTTCGTTTGACATAATCACAGGACGTTGTAGGAGAGAGGTACAAATTTGCAGAAAAATCCATGTAGTCAAAACGATAAAATGACCAAACATCCTACTGCCTGTCGTTTGCAGTGTTACAAGTTACGCAATTTATAACCCAAATTTAATTCGCGAAGTCTTTGCAAACAAATCATCTAGAGCAGTTTAATAGTACTTATGTTGTAAGAGTTTTAAAATTTTTTAATTTTGCCAATTAGAGTTAGAACGTGTATGCAGTTAATGCTGCTCTACTTTAAAACTATATGTATTTCAGTTTTCACAGAAACTTATATCCAGTATTAAAATGCTATAAAAATACAAGGAGATTGGTATACCACAGGCTCAGAGGTTTCGAAGAATTGAACTGTATAAATTAAATAAAAAATGCTAGTAGTAATTTCTTATAATTTCAATTTAATTATTCATTTGAAGATTAGGAAACAATAGAAGTGACATGCATGCATATTTTCAGATTTTTTGAAAACTGAGTGTTTTATATCATAAATATATGCCTTTATATCATGCTTATAGTAAAAAAACTGACTACTCGTGAAGTTATTAACGTCTTTTATTTTTTACGCATCATAACCTGGCGATACATGTGTTCCTTGTCAAAAACTAGTTATTGAATACGGTTAGGGGTGACCAATGTTTGCGATCGTTGGACTTCAACATTCTAGCGACTGACCTACAAAGGTGATCTTACAAAAAATGCAGTTATTAAAGGGAGAATAGTAAATGAAGAAGCTACATTTTAATTTTAATATCTTTACAGAAAACATTGCATTAAACAAGCCTGCCTGGCAGCAGCATCCGTATTTATCCTTCATAGCAGATAAAGCTGTGGATGGGATGTACACCAATCTGTCTCTGATTGGTGGACAATGCACAATCTCGAGTGATTCACAACAGACGGCAGAGTGGCGAGTAAATCTCGAAGGAGTAAAAAGTGTGCATCATATTGAAATCCATTATCGGACGGACAATTGGCCTTGGGGTATTCTATCAATATTTAAATGTATTGATTCCGTATTGAAAAGTTCTGTATATGAATACAAAATGACAATTTATATATTAACATTAATTGTTGTATGTTCAAAAAGGTCTTAAAATGGTTAAGTTATGATATTTATGGTTTAAAAAACTTTTTTTTCAAAAACAATGCTGCTTATTTTCATGTTATATATTTCATTTTCATTAAAGTAATACATTGACATCTTTAATTTGTCTTCTCTTGACATTTTAAAAGAAAAAATATAGTTCTGTTAAATTCGGTTCTTTTGTAGATGAACACAACGGTTATACATCTCGTTTTCTTGGTTATGCAGTTTACATTTCAAACACGACGAACAAAAATGAAGGGTCTCTGTGTTTTAAGGACACAAATTACACCAGGAAAACAATACCTAACCCGACAAGTATTCTATGTCCTCGACATGGACGGTACGTCATTTACTACAACGAGAGACTGCCTGGAGTTACCTACCCTGACGGATATTCTAACTACGCTTTCAACGAACTATGTGAACTTGAAGTTTACGGTCAGAAAATACTCTAAGTTTTGAAAATGGATGTTCACGTCTCATGTTTTATCAACACAAAGTTAAATTAAATTTCCGCGAATCCAAACTGTCTGAAAATGTCAAAAAAGAGAAACATTTTTGCAATGTAAAATTCATTCTCCTAGGATGCAAACTGCGTTAAAATATTCTTTATGACAGACACACACTATTATCATGTACATTTAAACCCCACGCAATTGTATGTTGCATTTCTTATTGCTTCATCCAACGTAAAAATATGTATCTGTTTCACATGTTTGTTCATAAGACTTCTCCCTGATTGTCTAACTGTCTTTCTATCTATATAACCACTTCTCACAAGCTTCTTTGGTGCGGTTTTTTGCATATATTTATTACTCGGTATATAAAGGTAACTGGTTCATAAAATGGGGAAAAAATTAAACTTAAATTCATAAACTTTAGACAGGAATGTTTTTAAATTTTAATTGTTTCTGACTGTTCTAGAATGATCTAAACATTTAGGCAAGAGAATATGAAAGTCTTCTTGAGATATACCCACAGAGCAGAATGTAATAATAATAAAAATAATGATAATAATAATATGCTCCCTTTGGATGATATGTTTGTTTTCTGTAAACATAAATGTCCATTTATTTTTCACAAACTCAACTCATATTGTTTTATGAGCATTTTGTTAAGGTGGTATATTCCTTAATTCCATTTATTTTTACCCATAATTAATGACTTATTTACTGCTTGATATTATTTAAAAACCAGGAGCAAAAATTATTTAAAAAAATAATGTTCAATGTGTATTTACCCTGGTAGATAACATAATAATACCTTTGCACAATTAAGCACGACTGGAAAGATAACAATAATATTTTTTGTTGTTAAACGTATTCAATCAGGTTGCCCTACACCAGGATACTACGGAGAGAATTGTACTTTACCTTGTCCTAGGAATTGTCAGGAAAGATATTGTGACATTTTAATTGGAGCGTGTGTTGGTTGTTTTGCTGGTTACAAAGGTCTGAGATGTGAGGAAAGTAAGTACGAGGGGTTATAAAAAAGTTCGTGGGCTAACGACATAAAATTAAAACCACTTTTAGTACATCAATGAATTTTAAAATATCTAATTGGTATCATCCTTTCTATCTTAAGAATAAACCAAAAACTATAATTTCTTTTTCAATAAATAAGTTATGTTTTTGTAAGCAATGGCATGTCAAGGCGTCGCAACCTCGAACACGACGTTTTTGCGACATAAGTGATACTGAGAAAAACTCCTTTGATATGAACTTCTGACATCCAATGATCACGTTAATTTAGGTATGTGTCGGGACACAATTGTTCCAAAAAGTATAAAATATTTCTTTCTAGAAGTTCTATGAAATTTTATCGTAAATTTTACACGGAGTATCCAGACACTTAAGGCCTTGAAAATGACGTCAAAAAGGGAGAGTGGTTTCCTTTTCCAACATTCTATAAAGTTTTGCCCTTGAAAAAAAACGAGTGCAAACTTAAGACATATTCAAATGGCTACGCAGTAACAATATGCATCCAGAATACTTGTCTTTTAATGTCAAAATAGATTTAGGGAGAAAAGGGATAACATCGTTTTGACTGCATATTCTGTCAAACCAAATTATAGTAAGGCGTTTTCTATTCAAAGTCATATCAATTCTTTTCTCTGATTAGTTATATCCGTTCCTTTGGTGTATGTTTATTACAGCATCCTAGGCCGTATTGACGCCGCGCCATTTTTTTACGTAGATAGATGTTCCGAGAACTGCCGATATTAAACACCACGGCATTTTAACGGGAGGGGCCTAACTCCTAAAGAGAAATAGAGAGATGGAGAGTTAGAGAGACAATGAGATATTTATCAAATATTTTCCCTTGAACAAATTGTCCCCCTTCCTCTTTTTGTCACCTGCAAAGCAAAGCGATACTTATCGTTCATTTGAACCAGCGTCTGTCTGTCTTTTACATGCACACTTCATATCTACAGAATCAAAATGAGCAAGGGTTTAAAGTATTTTGCAACATATCATGGTAGCAACCTTTGAAATTGACATTTGACTTATTATCGGAATAATTAATAGTGACGATACAAGACATTTTGACATGCAAGAGGTGAGCATGTGCTATTACGCATATGCACTCTTTGTCTAGAAATGTGAAAATTCAACAGACACTATCCATCTGACCTTGATCTTTAACCTCTTTTGCCAAAAATAGACTTTGCAAAGTGATTCAAATATTTTTTTTTCCACAGTAATCTTTGGTCACAAAATGCAGTCTTATAAAATCTGCTAATATTTTTTCTTTTTTTTTTTTGCAGGTAAATGTATGAACTGTTATGCAAGTAACAAATAATTAAATAACCTCTCTGATATGTACTTTAATCTTCATTGGTGCTAAGAAGCAGGCGACACATACATGCGTTTCTTAGAACAATTTATTTAAATATATATCTTAAAAGCATAAATCATATTAAAAATATTTTGGGTTACTTAAAATCCCATTATTGACATCAACATGAAATATAATATCACATTTCTCCAAAAGATTGAAGGGATGCCATTCACTTTCATGGCTTACGTGTAGCTCATTATTTCTTGTTTTATAATTCACTTTCTTCTTACGAATACTATACATTTAGAAATCTCTTTCACTTATGTTGTCTATAATATTCAACAAAAATTTAATTATTTTTATTGTATAGTAATTTTCTTTAATCTAGCAAGCAACGTTTTAATTTTCAGAATGTGATAATAATAGATATGGCCCCGAGTGTAACCTGAGTTGTGGTAACTGTAGTAACGGAGAACAATGCAATCATGTGAACGGAAGTTGTCAATTTGGATGTGACGTCGGAGCACACGGAGATAAATGTGATAAAGGTAAAATAAAGTGTTTTCGAAAGAAACGATTTTTTATTTTCAAAACAAAATGTCCCTTTTTGAAGAAATAAAATGTTAACTTTAGCATACGATGTTAGGGTAGAGTAATTATCTCCTGAGGAAAATAAACATTTTAATCCGAATGTTGAGAACTGCATTCAAATCAAATGCGGAAAAATACTTGAATCATTACCATAAATCTGAAAAAAAAATTGAAAATTTCTTTTGAGCAATTTTGCGCATGCGATACACCCTCAAAATTATCTTTCCTAACAATAATTCATATAAAACTTGTCACCCATTTCTGGTGTTAAATCAAATACGAGATACGTAGATAGGAAACAGACATGCAAGCTTTGAATCAAAGGAGTATACCAATCAATACGTTTAATCTGTCATTTCAATAGATAGATATATTTACCAGTGTAAACCTGCATTCTGTGTGTAAAAATTGTTCTTAAACTACACGTGTGGAATTTTCATCTTATAATAATAATTCTATTTTCAAATAATTTAATTTGACTTGAATCACGTCATTTGATTGGATGAAAGATTTTTTCCATTGTGTAAAACATAACATGCCTACGTCACAATCAGTTACGTCAAAAGAGGTATTACTCCGCTTGACTTGACTTTTAAAATTCAATGTGAAGCCTTATTCTGGGGGAAAAATTGTCTCATTGTCTGCACTGAAATTAAATTACAAGGAATGTAGCTTATATTTTACGATATAACAAAACTTGGGCAATATACGTTTTGTTTTTTTACTTCTTCGCGGTTTACAAAGCGTAAACTGTCCCAATTTTTGGTATATCGTATAATATTAGTTGAAATAAGCTTCATTCCTTAACATGTTCATGTATGTAAAAAAAAGGTATTGAAAAGAGACTGATAACAAACCTCACCACTTTTGTCGAATAACTGATGAAATAATGAGATAACTTTATTCAGCATTTGACCGAAAATAATTACTTTTTAATATTTTTATCGTTTCATGAAATCATTGGTACACTGCAGTTTTGAATCAAGCGTGTGAACATGTTGGGGCCATTTAGCAGTAAGGGTTCTATATAGAGTCAAGAGAAAACGAGACCTGGAATTATCCTAAAGAAAAACTTTCACATTTAGCGGTTTTGCATGATTAAGGGAAGTCACCCGTCTTAAAGATTAAGATTCTTTTCTTTTTTCCATCTATAATGACAAACGGTGAAGATAACGTACAGTGATCGACTCCATAAAAAGTTCAATTGTTCAAACAATACAAATCTCTTAACAGACCATAATCAATAATTAACAGTAGTAAGATAGCTGACACATAGATATCAACAAAATACTTTCACGAAGAATTACTTTTTTTTTTTTTTTTAATTTCACAGCTGAAATGCTAAAGAAAGTTATTTGCAATTAAAAAGAGTAAACAACATCATATTGGATTTCCTTTTTTTGGTTGCTATTGTATTTGAATACATCACATAAACACAACGGAAGCAGATTGAAGTGACTGTACTCATTTACTCTTTTTGTACTTTTGAAAGCACAGATTAGAACACAGAAAGCTAATTTTTAATTGACATAATTTTAGGTCTCACATGTATCACGGTTTGATAACTTTGTTTTTTTTTTACCATCTTTTACAGTCTGTCCCGTTGGTAGACACGGAAAGAATTGTGGCGAGATCTGTTCACCAAACTGTATAAAAAATTGTAACAGATTTACTGGTGTCTGTGAGTACGGCTGTCATAGTGGATGGGAAGGGCCGTACTGTGAGAAAGGTATTTCACTTTTTATACATGTAATTTATTTTTTATTTTTAGCTTTTTTTGTGTATGGCCTGACAGCAAATTTGATGCTTGAGATTAAAAGATGAAAAATGTTCAATGAAATATAATTCCTTCTTTTCTTGAAAGAACTTTATTTTTGCATGACGAAAGAGACAGTCAGCTCGCTGAAAAAAATTTCAAGCGTATATTGGTATTTTTAAAGATTACATATTCTAAGAGCAGATACCACATTTCAGAAACTTTTGTTTTGCTGATGTTACAGCTAAAAACAATTCTTTTTATGGTTCTTTTTTTAATCAAACATTAAATTGGCAATTAGCGTCAAAGAAAGAAAATCATATGCACACATTACCAATAGAACACACAAACATGAATTAAAGATTTAATCAGTATATGAATTTATATTCAAACGAACACATACCACCAAAATATGGCGATGCAACACCCGGTAACTCATACATGAAATATTTTACACTGCGTGTGTGGTCTCTACATTAACATAAACAGGATGCTGCTATTTATTATATAAACGATAAAAGATAGAATATTTAGTATAATTCAAGTTTAATAAAGCACAAGATTAACAATATTCTTACCGTTTCACGCATCACTCTTAATCTCTATCTCGAACACGTTCTGTTCGTAACAGGGTGCTCAGCACAAGTATCAATAGTTCAGGTATAAGCAAAAGCATTAAGAGTATTATAAGATAACTTGACGAACTAATTTAAATCTTATAAATTTACATGTACTCAGCAAAATAATGATTTTCTAAATTCAAATCTCTGCAACGAATATTAATTAAGAACAGATAACACCTAGATCAATATTCCAATAGAATTTGTATAAAGTTTAAATAATATAATAGCTGAATAAATCAAAAACATGAGGACAGAAACTCTATAAATAGACTATCGATTAATCAAGTATAGTGAGCGTTCTTAAAATACGCGCAAAATCAACTGTTTCACCGGTGTGTTCCCCGAATGGCTACTCGAATAAAACAACAAGTAATTATCACACTCAATTAAGGGGCCCTCTAAGGGGTACAGGTACCTGTGTTTACCAATACCTGGATAAGCAATATTTAATAAATCAGATATATTCATTAAATTTATTTTAATTCAGAGGGTTTTCTTTTTTCCGAAATATATATACTGAATAAAAATATATATATATATATATATAAAGTAGAGAAAATGAAGATTTAAGAAAAATGAAATTTTTACTGAACCTTTAATTTAATTGATTTTCCCAAACTATTAATAGTATTGATTGAGAACTTACAAATTATTATCCCCTTTTTGTGCTACATTTTCAAACTCTTTTAGAAAACTTAACACAAGTTGTTTTTTTTTTCTTAAGATAATTTAGATATTAATGTATGATAAATAAGTGTTTCTATTGAGTTTTGTTTTATTGATTTTATTTATCTTTCATTTTTAATTATCATGAAATAGTGCAAATTACAGTACATGTTGGACATTAAAATCTTTTATGATCGATGAACTTACAAATTATTATCCCCTTTTTGTGCTACTTCTTCAAACTCTTTTAGATAAATTAACACAAATGTTAGTTTTTTTTCTCTTAAAATAATATACCGTATATATTTATGTGCGATAAATAAAGTGTTTCATAAAGTTTTGTTTAATTTATTTTATTTATTTATCATTTTTAATTATCAAAACAGTCTACGAGATCATCATAAAATACAGATGAAGTTTATGAACTTCTTCACCTTGCATAGTAATCTTTTAGTAGCGAATAAATATATGGAGATGGACTAAATAAATTTTAAATATGTGTGATATGAAAGTGAAACAGTGCTTTTCATATAAGATGTGAAAATCAGTGCTGCTAATCAATAGAACTTCAAGATACTTTATGGTTTTTAATATGTTTTGTTATTTATCAAAGACCTATGTATATAATAAACAAATGCTACGTATTTAAGTTTAATGTTTTATTCGAGTTGGCAGGTATTGTCCACAGTGGTCTACACAACAGTGGGGCAGCCGGCAAAATGGCATACCCCCAACATCAACTTAAGTTGTGCCCTCCCTGACGGGAAAAGTAGCACGCTGGGTTGACCTCAATCGTGCTACGGACACATTTCAACACAAATTATCTTTTATAATTATATTATTTTGCTTTAGCTTTAATTTGTATAAGATATAATTTTCAAAGTCAACATCACATATATCAACATCAACCATCACATATATCAACATCAACCACAAAAAGTCAACAAAATCAACAGTTCAATGGTTAAATTGAAGGTGACGATTTCGCCAATACGACCACTGTGAAGTATAGTTTACTGTCTTTCCCCCGAACTCCTCGAATGGATAATTCGCCAAGTTGACCCTTGTCATGCATGGTATTCGGCCACAGATCATTCCAAAGGTCCCAGAATACGAAAATAGCAGGCAATTCAGATCAGCATCGTTAGTCTCCTTCAACCAAATCTCTAATATCTGAAAAGACAAAAACAAAAACCCACAGCAGAAAAAGATTCTCAATAACATTTGCATAACTCTAATAAATTTGGTATAGCCAAACCATGTAAAACAATGAAAAACGTTATTTAAACAAACAAAAGGAGAAAGGGTATATACTTAATACCTAGCTCAAGGGTTCAGGTGGGAGGGTATTTCATAATACAAACACATAAATAGTAGCTATCCTTGCTAGATATTACATGTAGTTAATTAAAATAAAATTTGGGGAATCCTTTTTATATCAACTGTTACTAATGAACCATTGAGGTCCTAAATTACTATGCCCACATTGTTATTGTTCTTGTTGAATCTGAAGTTGTCCTCCCTATCGAGCCCCTTGAGAGAAGTGATATCCGAATAGGTGAGGATGCTGCTGGTCCTAATATATTATTATTATGTGGATTTGACAGACAATGTACAATCCAACTCTGGTGCATGTTACCTACGACGGGTATGCCTCCCAGATTTTACAGCCTGAATTGTTGATTGTAATGCTTCCATCCAACTGAATTTCTTCACTCAAAATTTACTTTTTTAGTCATCATTCATTTTTACTTACCTTGAGTTTTGTCATATAGCATGTGTACAACTGTAAATATGTATAAACAAATACACATCTTACTAGATGCTTCATTCATATCATAAAACATTATTGTAATGTTACATTCAAAATCACCAAAACTTGTTATGTATTTTACTTCAAAATATTTTATTTCACAATTGATTACTGCCTTTGTCGCAATTGCATATCTTTCATGCCTCTCTTTGGACCCTTGTTAAAGTTGAATGGCCTTGATTGAAATTTATATACTTTAATTAGAGTTCTGCCCCTTTGTGAATCTAGCTAAATAACAGTTCTAAAGATTTATCAAACTTTTATTACTTCTCAATCTGTATTTTATTTTATTTATTCACTGTTTTTAGGACAAAAGGTAGACTGGTATGGCACAGCTAGGGTAACCCTATCCTTGAACATTTATTTATTTAAAAAAAAAAAAAACACTCAATATTTTAAATAATTGAAACTGATAAATGCACCAAACCCAAAGTTACAAAAGCATACTTATACTGTAAAAATTATAATTATGGATATTCCCATTTTTAAATCCCCTAAAGATAGGCTAGGGATCTTAGTAACTAAATATAGGTCACCATGTGTACAGATGTTTATTGGCAAATGACCTTGAATAACGTGGACCGAATAAAGTTGAAATTCATACCTATTTTTACATTAGCTCAGTTTGTTTATATATTATTTCACTAAGTAGGTTTTTATTCATTCAAAATCTGCTGATTAAGTTGGTTATTATTACAACATTGTAATCTTTTACCATGTGCCAGTGTTTAAAGCATGGACGGGTGGCAAATCGATCTGGTTTCAATCCAATAAAATACTTGCCATCGAGCAATAACAATGTTACTAAGATAATCTGTTTAACTTCTATGACTGAAACTTAACTTTAAAAACTGGAAATTATTATAAAATATTTCATAATACAAAAACATAAATCGGATACTTTCATCACCCACCTTTCACTTTCATTGATGCATAGAAAAGGGGAGATAACCCGTAAACCTAGTGACTAAGTATCGACACTGTATGGATGGATAAATAAATTCCTGCTTATCACATTTATTAGTTTTTTCCCTAAAAAGGAGGTGAATGATGACATAAAATAAACGGATAGAGCTTTGATAACGGCGCATATTGTGAGATGAACTCAAATATGCGGTATTATTTAAAAAGGTATGTATAAAAAATATTTATTCATAATAGTGCTCAAATTAAAACAAAAAATAGAATAAATATCAATTTTATTTTGTTTCTATTCTGGTAGATTATTCATACAGGTAAGTCTACCTGTACCCCTTAGAGGGCCCCTTAATTGAGTGTAATAATTACTTGTTGTTTTATTCGAGTAGCCATTCAGGGAATAAACCGTTTCACCGATAAAAAGTTAATGTTTATTTTACGAAAATTAGGTTATGCAAAAATTAATGATTTCAGTATAGGTCCATTCAATAGAGGATGAGTGTACTACTTTCTATCATATCAAAATTTTTATAGTAGCATTTTTATTTATTCTTCATAAAATCTATCATTTTAATTGATATTACAAAAAATATGTAAAGGAACTATGAATCTTACAGAATGTGATGAGCTGTATTACGGTGAAAATTGCAGGATCCCATGCGGTTCTTGTTTTAATTTGGCACAGTGTCATAACGTTAATGGGACATGTTTAAATGGATGTGACAGAGGATATCAGGGAGAAAGGTGTAATGAAGGTTCGCTGAATTTGGTTTGCGACAAAAGCCAATGTCGTAGTCCAGTCAAACTGTTATAAACCTCAAACAAATTGCAACAGAATTTTTTTTCATTATATATAATTTGTAAATTATATTCTAATTAACATATAAAAACTCTAGAAAAATATACAACAGCGAAAGATATCTTTTTTAGAAATGAAATTCTAGTTTGAAAAAATATGAATTGCACTAATGTGCTACCATATTCAATAAGGGAGACATTTCTTACCACTGTAAACATACCTCTTTTTATTCTAAACAAGCATAATAAAATTAATAATTCATTTTATAAACATTCCAGGATTTATATTTCACCCATTTATTGAAGATATAAGATTTGAGAATTTTATTTATGTCTAAATGTAGTGCTAACCTCTCCTTTACTAAATGTTTGAAACATTAGTGGAAATAATCTATTGAGAGTAGTCAGTGGTTTTATTGCAACATAAAATATTTTATTATCTAAAGGTTAAACTTTTTGTTTGACTTTGTTTAAAGATTTTTTTTTCTTCTTTATTATATTGATTCTATTAATGCAATCTATTTTACTAGTAAAACTACAATCATGTAATATAGATTAGAGCATCTTAAAAAATGTTAGGTAGCCCTCTCTCCCGACCGACTGACTAAAACTTAAAACTCGCCCATCTCAAAAGTTTTTTTTTTTACATTCCAGGACAGGAAACTTTTTTTATACCTCTTATCTTATCAACAAATATGTTGAAATTTTCTGGAAAAGGATTTTACAGATAACTTTACCCTGAGTCTGGAGCAGCATTATTTGTTTATTTGCATTAAACAAGCATTATTTTAAAGACGGCCTTATTCTTGACCTATGTGTGTGTGTGTGTAATTAGTTTTGCAATGGTGCTCATTATGTAGAGTTTAAATTTTACTGTATTTGTAATTTGTAAACATATTTCTGAAACATTATGAATCACTTTGATTCACATTTGGCCTCTGATTCTTTCTGTACATAACCCTGGGCCAAGTAGGGTCACACAAGGGATTAAATTTAATGAAAAATCTTTGAAATAGGCCGCATTGTAAGATTTTCATATATATTTTTTTAAAAACATCGTCATAAGAAAGACTCTATGACATGGATAAATAGTTCTAGTTTGTTTGTTGTTTAACATCCCTCTTGAGAATTTTACAACTGTGGAAACGCCACAATGCACTTGCAAGTGGAGAGCTGCAAATTGTGTCCTTTACTCGGACGTCGGTTTATAGATCTCATCTAAAGGACCCAGATCGGTTGATTGTATCTTGTTTTACGCCTAGCTTTAGAACTTTTCACTTAAATAAATGCTTCACAAGATACTTTAGGGCTTCAAATTTAGACTTTTACTCGATGCTTAGGGCCATTGAGTTAAGGGGTCTTTATCATACCAACGACCATGTGTTACAAGAAACGCTCTCATCCCGAAGACCTGCAACGTTTACTTCAAAGTCCCAAGAGCTTAATTAGAAAAGTCATACCTG
>PRKT01001174.1:26342-49314 GCA_003671525.1 Saccostrea glomerata
CCGGACTAAGGAATTGGAAAGCTTTGTTCTATTATTTCTGTTGCCATGGGACTGGGAATCCATAGCAACTAATGAAATAATCACCAGTTTCAGTTTGCAGATGCAATTCTACATGAATGTAGATCATATACCTGGCAAAATTATTTTCATCCATAAATAGAATGTCTTTTCAAAAGGAGATTTATTGGCATTTTTGAACGTACAAATATAGGGGTTTTTTTATTAATGAAAAAAAAGATGTTTGGACAAATTCTAGAGTTTTGATATATCAAAAGGCTCATTATAGATAACAAAATTCCACTGGAATGATTACTGTTGCAATTTGTTTGTGGTTTGGGTGTTCTTGAGCAAGATTAACTAGACTATCATCAATAAATATCTTTAGATTGAACCTAACCATGATAGTTATACAATTAAATGATTAAGAGACACAGAGTCGATTATGTCTGTTGTCTATGCATGTCTGAGACTCCCTATTGCTAGATGTTTTTTTTTTTTTAAATAAGTCAACTGTTTTTAAAAGCAAGATGTTTGATTATATGTTAACTATATCTATTACCTAGACTTTCTTTTAAATTATTGCATAAATATAAAAATAATATCAAGTGCCATTAAAGGAGGAGGTTAACAATTTTAGCTTCCTTCTTTGTAATACAATTATCTGCCATGAAAATTAAAAGAAGTGAATAAAGATGTTTTTTTTTCTTCAAAACTAGAATGCGCATGGGGATTCCATGGTTACGGGTGTAATGAAACATGCAGCACAGATTGTTTTAATAAAACATGTAATGCAGTGACAGGAGCGTGTCCACAGGTAAGAAGAAATGATTTTGATTGATCATGTTTATATTAAAATGATTTTAGTCATACCTATGAAAACATATCTACATAATTTTATTTGTGTATCTGAAATGAAGAAAAAACGATTAATATTTAAATCGGTGCATGTTTTTGTTAAAATCATTCACTTCCAAGAAATTGGAAGTAGAAAAGCACGCTTACCAGAGTGTTAGTTTATGAAATCTCTCTCCCTCTCTCTCTTTCATATTCTCTCTCTCCCTTGATTCATTGATATTGTGTTACCAGAAACGTATCGTCTAACTTGTCTTCTAATTTTTATTTGTTTTTCCTTCACAAAATATACATTCTTTTAATATCAGGATTAAACTTTTATTCGGTTTCGCTAAAAAAGATGAATAAATGAATAAAGTCTTTGAAATGTGAAGATGCTAAAAAATCACGATGTATCTTATAACCTAAAATATTAACTTAACATTAAAGATATTTTTTCTCTATGCCTTATTAATATTTGGTTGAATACCTTAAAGAATTATTGTTCTCCATGTATGAAATTAAAAAAAAAAAGATAACAAAAAACACTTTGGTAGTATTGAAATCAATGCAATTAAAAAAAATGAGTAAAGTTGGTTGAAAAAGATAAACTTTTTTTTATTAAACATAGTCGTATTTGTACATGTTTTATAAGAACAAACTAAAGGAGGTAAAGCATTGTCCAAACACAAAAATCCTTTTTCGGGGGGTGAGGGTGGGATTAGGATCCAACTTCAGTACCGGACTTTTTTTTTTTCCAAACAGCACCATTTTCCCAATTTTAAATCTAAACTGCAACGTAGCTGTGGAAAGTTGGGGAGAGGATGAGGTGGGTGGTGGTAAACCTACGCAGCAGTGTTCAATGTCTACACTAAATTTTTCTTTAGAAAAAAAGTGTTCATTATACCTCTTTCCGCCGCTACACAGTTATGGTTGAAAATATCAGGGCTCTTCAGCTATCCTCAAATAATGCTCATATTATTAAATTATTCATTCGTAATCATTTGTTCAATGTATTAAAGGAAGAGATAGTAACCTGAATGAGTTTTCTTAAACCGTTTTCCCGAAGTTTAACTCTGTACTGCACAGGTGATTGCCCCGGATCCACCGGGAACCACCACTGTCCCAATCATAGGGGTAACTGTAATAGCCATCATTGTGAGCCTGGCTGTTGTTATATTTGTTATTGTGATCAGAAGGTAAACATGCAAATGCAAATGTTTCATAATTCTAATTGCTTCAGTTCAAATTATCGTTCAGTGTTTGTTGTCCTTAAATTTTAAGCTTAAAAAAATATATGTAGTCAGAAAAAACATTATCTGCAAATTTACATTCTTAAAATAAGAATGAACGACGTGTTTTAGAAATAGACGTAAGTTTAATTTGTTATTTCATATTTTAATTGAAGAATAAACGTGAATAATGGTGAAAACCACCAGGCCACTATCAGCCAGTTGTCAAGAGAACAAACCACAATGGACTCAGATATCTACGATAAAATTGGTGACAATGGCGGATATCAAGAACTTGGAGAAACTAATCCAACAAGACAGAATCATGATAAATCTGAGGACAACACAGGGTACCAGGAATTGGGTCAATTACGTGAACCTTCTGTTTATGAGCAGTTACATTAGTCTGAAGATTACCAAACTTTCTTTACAAATAAAACTACAAATAAAACGACATTTAAACGATCATTTTGATACATTGTGGTTAGATAAACATTATTTGATGTAAATTTAGTACACAAAAGATTATTAAGAACATAAAAGATGAATATATTACAATAGAATTTGCACAAGAAACAATTATATTTTCAAAAAAAATCATATAATCAAAAATTAAAGATATGTAGTCTAAATCAACTTTTTAAATTTCATTTACTGATTTAATTTGATTAGAAAAAAATGTTAATCAAGGTTCAAGAACATTTGACACGTTAGATACCTGTCAAGAATTTCCTTGTAAGTATCTTAGCACAGGGACAAAGAATTTCAAAATTCTTACAAGCCGTGTCCAATAGAGTCGAGGACCTCCCCATTATCTGGAGGGCGACAATGTAGTAGTGTAAGATCTATGGAATCCTCAAATTTTAAATTTATAACTAGAGAAATCAGGTGAACTGTTTACCAAAATGATTTCTAAGATCATTTTGAGACAATCCTTAATATAGTACAAAAATGAATTATTTTCAAATTTGCAGCACTGTTAAGGCTTACTATGAAGAAATGTAGTAACCGTTCACGGTACCTAAATCGGTAGAGCGCTCTCCCCGTGATCGGGAGGCCGTGAGTTCGTATCTCGCCAAGACTGACCTAAGTCGATAAAAAAAATGGGTAGCAACTGTTCCTTTGCCATGCACTCAGCTTTTTGAAGTGAAAGTTGCGGGTCCTTCGGATGAGACCTTATAAACCGAGACCCTGTGTCAGCGACAGGTGTTGGCACGATAAAGATCCCTCACTTCTCAATGGCCCTTAGTGCCGAGTAAAGGTCAAAATTTGAAGTCCTTCAACGGCATACGGTGACGTCTCCATATGAGTGAAACATTCTCGAGAGGGACGTTAAACAATATACAATCAATCAATCTACTCTGTTGTTAATTGCGTTTGGTCTTATCAATGGACAGTCAGGTGATAAATGCATGGTGTGTGTACTGAATAAAGATCATAAAGAAATTTCAACCTCGCAAAGGCATACCCTAGCTGAAATAAAAAAAAAATGAGTTACCATTTGTTTCTACATACTTTTTTACTATCTAAAAAGCACTGCTGCTTTAAATAAATCCCCATTTTATAAGTTAAAACTTCAAGTCATCGTGCTCATGTCGATTTTTTTTTACCTTTACCAAGTATTTTTATGTCCTTATTAAGTCATACTCTCGTTTTAAGAAAAGTAGCAAGACTTTTCAAATTCAGGAGGACATCCTTTATTTAGGGAATAACTATCTTCTAATTTTATATTGACGACCGTTAATGCTGATTTAACTGTCGCAAACTGAGTTTAACCGGCGACACAAAGCCGGTAAAACGGATGTTGCAACCGTTAAATCGGCATTAACGGTCGCAAATACCAAATTAGAATATCAGGTATTCCCATTCTAATGCAGTCTATGCATTTTGTTTGTTGTTTACTTCTTTTTTGTTGAGTTTTTTTTTACATGAAATACTTTACTGGAGATTGTGCTTTGTGCGTCGCTCTATTATGACGTCACAATAAAAACCTTTCTACCTCGTTAATCCTCGTTTCGCTGCTTCAAACATCAGTGCATTAGCCAATCAAAATGTGTTTGACAAAACAATTGAATTAGAATTATACACAACAGAAACAGAAACGCATATTCAGATTAAACATGATACAAGTACAAATGTAATCTAAGTTTTCAGTTTTAACCTTATTTTTTTAAAAGTGTTTTTAGAGTGTGCTGCAATGAAAAGCAAACGTGCCCTATGTTCCATATTGCTAAGTTAAGTTGTCATTGACGTCGCCTGCAAATTCCAGAAGGATACGTCTTAACCAATCCGTATGTGCTTTGCATTATCTCAGCGCTAGTGGATTTCCAATTTACGGATGTCGTGCACAAATACCAAATACTCTATGCTGATTTCAACAGTTTGAAAAGCAGTTCTGAGTCGATTGCGCAGGTGATGAAGGATGATCTGACGGTTGTGTCTGGGTGTGATAACACGCAGACGGCCAGTTCTTTGTCATCCGTGTTCCCAGGTAATGGAGACATGCGTTTAACTGCTGCAAAGCCGATTGATGTACACTAAATGCAGCTGCAACTTCCTGTTGCGTAGCTCCGGATAGTGTCATTGTTAGAGCCCAATTGCGTTCATCTTTGTTTAGGCGTGGTATTGCAGCATCAACATTTCAACCAAAGCATAAATATGGGTTTAATAGGAGTTTTTATTGTTTCTCTAAATCCAGAGATTCATTGAACATAGATCCCAGTTCACAATAAATCATGTAAAAAAAATCTATTTTCATCAACATGATAAATCAAGGGATATGATTTTAACAACTGGAGTTTAAAAGCCAATATTGTATTTTAATTAGGTCACAGGTATCCAATGATAAAAAAGATAGTTGTTTCATATGCTTTTTCAAAATTTCTTTGATGAGTAAAATTGGTTTTACATTGGAATTAATAGGCTATATAAACGCAGTAAATAATATAATATTTAATAATAAAATGCATTTTTCACTCTAAAAATACGTTTGATCTGCCTTTCACAGCATATACAATACATTATGTTTACCAAAATGACATCAAGTCCATATGTTTGTTGCGATTAGTGATTTGTTTATAAACAGTTGTCTAGCATTTAATCAACTATCAACTTTTTTGAATGGAATGATAAGATTTGATGTTTTTATGGTGCTAATACAGTTTAAAATTGCAAATTATTTGATTTACAGGTATTATGATGATTAACTATTTTGTGCGAAGATACAGTGAATATTTCCAGTGCAAAAACGAGGCTAGGGGGTGGCAGCCATTTTTAGACTATTTCAATCTCCTTTAAAAGGAGAGCTCCATATAAAGATACATGTATACAAAATGATCAAATTTTAAAACTAAAATATATGATTTTTTTTCTTTTCTAATGATAGTTGACAGCTAAAGATACCGTATGTAAAAAAAATAATTTAAATCTGGTGGTTAATTTGGGATTAAATTGTTGTCCCACCAGCCTCCTTAACAATGCTGGGTGATGATTTTATAAAATGCTTTAAACTAACTCTTAATTGAAACTATGATACCTTTCAATACAAAACAAAACTAAACAAAAGTCCTTTCCTTGGTTTCTCGGTATATGTATCGGACACAAATGAGAAGAATGAGGAGACCCTATGTTTTAAGGATATACAGTACACCACATCAACAGTACAGAATATGACTTCTATTGAATGTCCTCTTCACGGAAGATACGCCATCTACTACAATGAGAGGCTCCCAGGAGTTAGCTACCCTGATGGCTACTCCACTTATGCTCACAATGACCTATGTGAACTTGAAGTATACAGTATAAAGAAAAAATGTGATGGTTTATCTCGTTTAAATATACTGACTGTCAAAAGAAACCCAACGTCCTTATTCTAAGGGTAAAATTATATACGGGTTATAACTATGAACCAAAAAAGTTAGGAAATCTTTAACTTTTAGTAGATTATTTATGATTAACAGCTACAGAACCTTGAAAACCCAAAATATTTTTTAAATTTTTATTAAAAATGCAAAATTTTTATTTCTGTTTAGAGAGCTAAAAAGCAATTTCCAGTAATGGACAGAAAATCATTAAACCGTTAAATAACTGATTTTAGCAAAAAAAAAGATGTCCTAACTTTTTTGGTACATAGTTAAATGTACATCCTTTATATAATTTTCACCCTAAAATTACGGTGTTGCGTTTCTATTGATTGTGAGTATATATTGCTTTATTTTATTTAGCTTGTAGAGTAAACAACAGAGTTTCAAGCTTTCATATTGATTAACAGTTCAGAATAAAATATTTATACATATTTTTTCAGCTACTCTAGATATCATATTAATACACAGTGTCTTTTTCTCCAATGGAAACTTCTTCATCTATGGAAACGATTTGATACAATTTAGTAACCAAAATGCGTATATAAATTTTACAACAGAAAAATTTGCCTATGTAGCAAGATTCATCAAAGTTAAAATACAAATGATGCATCCATTACTGTCCATTTCGAGCTTCATCTGCAATGCCTTTATTTTAATGTAGTTTTACATTAATAATGTATGGGTAATTACAACATGCTTACATTATGGCATACATGTATATCACCTTACATAAGTAAATCTATTTATTACTCAAAAGATCTTAAAAGATGTATTTTCCTCAGGTCTTTGGTGAATAAAGATATATATAATGCATATGATTAAAGGAGACCCTTATATAGATTTATTAATTTTTATTTTTTCTTCGAGTTAGAAAAGTTGTAAGGAAAAATAGATAACAGAATCTAAATGCAAAAGTACCTGTATTTTGTGGAGGATCAGAAGAAAACTACATGTACCATATCCTTTCTCTTAAAATTCAAAGAGCGCATATATTCACTAGTTTATCAATCTGTCAATAAGGATGTCCATCCAACGAATATTATGGGGAAAACTGCAGTATATACTGTCCACCGACCTGCCAGGGAAGTGATTGTAACATTGTGAATGGAACATGTTTCGGTTGTGTCTCTGGTCACGTTGGAACTAAATGCTAGTACAGTGAGTATTTTCAAAGCTTTAAAAATTGAAATGCAAAATAAATAAGCATACTTAATGTAATTAAGGTGAAACTCGTTTGGTGCAAAATGTTCTTGCTCTGTGCCAGTTTTAAGAAGAAAAAATATACGCTTTATAATCGAAATTTGTTTTACAGTGAAAACTGTCTAATCCGATACCTGTGTAATCCGACACACTGTGAATTCCGACATTTATTTATGTTTCCATTTTACTGGTTTCATGTTTCTTTACACTGTGTAATCCGACACACTGTCTTTTCCGACACAAAATTCGTCTCCCAGTGCTTGTCGGATTAGACAGGTTTCACTGCATTAGGAAATAATGATATGGGGATACAAAATATGAAGATACATATAACGAACAGTATTCAAGAACAAAAGTCCATTAAACAAGACAAAATAAGAGCAGAGTAAACACCGGCCTCGAAAACACAGGAGGTTGGATCAGGTGTCATGGAGAAGTGAAACATCACCTGCCGACTGTTCACACCCCTCGTGTGCTCCTTGTCATGATCAGAAAAATAAAGGAAAAAATATGTCGTCAATTCAATGTATAAATAATAGACTAACAATTAGTATGATTGATTGATTGATTGTATACTGTTAAACGTCCCTCTCCAGAATATTTCACTGATATGGAGACGTCACCATTGCCGGTGAACGGCTGCAAATTTAGGCCCATGCTCGGCACTTACGGCCTTTGAGCAGGGATGGATCTTTATCGCGCCACACCTGCTGTAACGCGGGGCCTCGGTTTATACGGTCTCATCCGAAGGACCGCCCCATTTAGTCGCCTTTTACGACAAGCAAGGGGGTACTGAAGATCTATTCTAACCTGGATCCCCACGGGGAAACAATTTGTATGAAGAAGGTCAATCAGCATTTGACGCAGTGATAAAATGTATTTGCTGATAAGGTCACTGTAAGGACCATAGCTCTTACGAAATGATGACTTTAAACGAGACAGTTGAAATTCTTGATGCATCAACTTATTTGTCCATAGTTTACCTCGTTTTAGAAATTGTTCATACGTAGAACATGCTCTTGTGTATCGAATATGCTGAGATATAAAAAATTCAGTATACAGGTTATGAAGGTATACTGCTGCATAAGTATTGGTAGTTGAGAATAGAAAATATAAAGTCAAAGCATTTTTTATAGGGCTTTGTTAATAGATTACCACAAACATCTTTTTAAAGTTAAATATCCAATTATAACATAAGGCACATATGTTTCTTCTTTTAATACATATGATATTGCACAAATTCTGCTCCGTATCAATACAAAATTAGGTATGCTGACAACGGAGCGCAATTGGTACCGATGGGTATTTCAATAAATTGTTGGAAGACTACTTTTATGTAAATTAGCAACTTTTTTTCCGATTGAAATTTATAAACACTTAATTTCTTAAGTGGTAATATAAGATATATGTACAATAGCGTTATATTTTATTTCTTTTCTTGGGACAGATGTTATGTCAAAGTCCGATTCAAACACCACGTATTCGTCAGTTCTGTTCGGAGTCTTAGCAGTTCTTGCTTTAAGTGTTCTGTTAAACATATTTTTCGTTTTCCGGTAAGTTTGTTAGTTTTTGTTACGAATACTATTTTAGGAAATACTACTTTCTTTGGCCTTTTAAAAATACAAATGTGCCTAATCTTTCCAAAATTAGTGCATTTTTGAAAATATATTCAGTTTTAATTAATATTTTGTTTTAGCTCACCTTAGCCGAAGGCTCAAGTGAGCTTTTCTTAATCAAAATTTGTCCGTTGTCTATCGTCGTCGTCGTTGTCGTTAACTTTTCACATTTTTGAATTCTTCTCAAGAACCAGTGGACCAATTTCAACCAAACTTGCCACAAAGTATCCTTCGGTGAAGGGGATTCGAGTTTGTTCAAATAAATGTCCACGCTTTCATTCAAGGGGAGATATATCAGAAATAGTGAAAATTTGATAGTATGTTTTGAAAATCTTCTTCTCAAAAATCACTGTGCAGGAAAGATGAAACTTATAGGGAAACATCTTCGGGTAGTATAGAATTAAGTTTGTTCAAACCATGACCCCCGGGGGTAGGGCCGGGCCAAAATGGCCGATCAAAATTTTATATAGGAATACATGGGAAAATTCTTTAGAAACCTTCTTTTCAAGGACCACAGTGCCAGAAAAGATTAAACTTATAGGGAAGTATCATCAGGTAGTTTAGATTCAAGTTTGTTCAAATCATGACACCCAGTGGTAGGGCGGGGCCACAATGGCCGATCAAACTTTTACATAGGAATACATAGAAAAATTCATTAAGAATCTTCTTCTCAAGAACCACTGGCCAGGAAAGATTAAACTCATGTTGAATCATCCTCATGTAGTGTAGATTCAAGTTTGTTCAAATCATGACCACCAGGGGTAGGGTGGGGCCACACTGATTCACACCCACCGATCAAAATGACCGATCAAATTTTTACCTAAGAATATATAGAAAGAATCTTTAAGAATCTTCTTCTCAAGATCCATAGGAATCGGAAAGACAAAGCTCATGTGCAATCATCCTTAGGTAGTGTAGATGGGGCTAGGGTGGGACATAATGGACGTTAAAAGCTTTACATAGAAATATATAGGAAAAATCTTTTAAAATCTTCTTCTCAAGAACCATTGAGACAGGAAAGATGAAACTCATGTGGAATCATCCTCAGGTAGTGTAGGTTCAAGTTTGTTCAAATCTTGAACAAACTATCCCCGGGGCTAGGGTGGGGCCAAAGTGGCCGACCAAAGTTTTACATAGGAATATGTAGGTAACACGTTTGAAATCTCCTTTCTCAAGTACTTCAAAGCCAGGATTAGTAATATTGATATGGAATCATCCTCAGGTAGTGTAGCTTCAGGTTTGTTCAAATCATGATCCCCTGGGGGTTAAAATTCAAGCCCCCCCCCAACCTTAGTAGACTTTCAGTTCTGATCTGATATGTGCTTTTTCCTAGAAGATGTGCTCAGGTGAGCGCTGTGGCCCCTGGGCCTCTTGTTTTTCTTTTGTTATCTTGTTTAAATTTTGTAATTTGACACTTGTCATTCTGTTGATGGTTTCCTCCTTTTTTAGAATTTGTAAAACATTACATGCAAATGGCAGAATTGTTAAGAAAAAAGTACATTCTACCACACAGCTGTCCACAGAAAACGCCATGCATAGAACAGAAAATAATAGATCTATAGTTAACGTCAATACAGGATATACAACACCTCAAGAAATAAGTCACTTAAGTCATCTTTTTATTTTTTTCAATATGATCGTCTTTTTGTGAATTAAAAAATAAATACTTATATTAAAATGAATATTATTTGTTATTATAGAATAATGAGAAAAGTTAGATTATACATATTATGCACATGATATCCTAACCTTGTTAACTAGTAAGTTTGATTCAGTGTTTTTACAAAGAAGTTCATATAAAAAGAAAATTGTGTGATATGTCCAAGAAAGAAACACTGTCAATGCACACTATGGAGAGAAATATAGAAAGTAGAGTACGTGTCGCAGATATATTTTAAAACATATCTGTGACATAGTGTTTAATGTTTTAGGTACATGCTGAAATTCAGATGAACATCGATTGTGGTAAACAGAAAAAAATGTAAAAGCATCGTGTTTGGTTTTGTTAACACATTTTTTCTTATTTCTTTTTCTTCTGGCATGATTTTGCTTTCCTATCATAATTTCTTTGTATTTCATGGCCAATGCTATTCTAAATTAGTATAACAATTAATTTAGAACAACAATACTATAAAATACAAACAGATAATAATGTTTATAATTTAAATACATTGTATATCAATTCATGGCAGATATGATAATTTAAATTTCCACATTCAAATAAGCACCGTTTGTACACTAAAATGATGTTTTTAACAGACGATTCATATTCATATATTATACTTTCATGTAATTTAGTTGAATCTGATTGGTCGAGAAACATTTGTTTTAAAACACTATTACATGTACCCGCTGAATAATGAAGCCACGCCCTCGAAAACCATTGTCAACCTCGGCTGCGTCTCGTTGACAATGTTTTTCCTGGGATGAAAATGTTCAATGTTACACTCAACTACATGCAATATTTATATAATAATAAATGCAAACAAAATCAATAAAGTAAGCTATATAATACAAAATTGGTAACGTCTTGTTAAATTTGCGTTTTATCTACAAAGTCCGAATTCTTGAAATATGACCATATTCTTGTAAAAAAAATATATTGTACATATCAATTTACATCATGTGAATAGAACTACAGATATCAGCCTTTAATCTTATATAACTCTAACGAAAAGTTCAAATCCTGAAAAATAAGGTCAATTCTTTCATAAAAGATCTAGATTAAAAATGTCAATTTAAATCATTTGAAAGTAATCCAGATACCTGCCTTTAATCTGATATTTGTCCATCGAAGAGGTGAATAAAAATTTAGTTGCTGTTCTCCGAGATACAGTAGGCAACGTATTTACTTTTTAGTTTTATTCGAAAAAGTAGCAAATATTAAGCGAATTTTCATGCTATCAAATCAGTTTAGAACATATAATTCAATTGTGTGCACCACGAACTTATGCTCCGATACATGCTATGTAACATAGATATTAAATCTTGTTTATTCGGAAGATAAAAAAAATAATATCAAATTGAGGAATGTCTTAAGGTTAATCGATACTTTGATAAGAGAGATAACTCTTAATGACTAAAATGTCTATAAGTACTTCATAGGTATTTCAAGTTTAAGTGTCTTTTTTGTCCAACTTTGCCCTGCAAGCTATGCAACTATTATTTGCATTTTACTTATAAAATATGTTTCTTTTGGAAAATCATTGGGGTTCAAGCAAAATTTTATATGAGTGAGGAGAGGGTTTATGAACCTTAATTAAATTGGATAATATTGTAGCTTTTTTTCATTTGACAAACCTTGACTCAAGAAGAACAGGTAGGTAATGGGAGAGTTGGTTTAGGCTAGCATTTTTCATGACTCTATACCCTTAACATGAGAGCTAAAAACCAACATGGCATTCAAATATTTTTCGAGTTCTTCTTTCCCATTAGAAAGCAATGCATAAAGTAATATTTTACAATAGTCTTCCTTAATAAGACATTCTAGTTGTTTATGTACAATTTCTTTCCATAATGCTCAAATACTACGCTTGAAATCGTTGATGTTTAAACAAAATTTAACTTCCAAAATCCAAGCTAATGTAATTTGTCATAATAAGAGTGTTCACTTATTTGACCCAGTTCCTGGTATTCTGTGTTGTCTTTGGATTTTTCATAGCTCTCCATCCCTGGTTCAAGTTCCTGATATTCACCATTCTCAGATACTCCTGTCCTGGGTCCCAATTCCTGATATTCACCATAATCAGACCCCTCTACCTTATGTCCCAATTTCTGATATCCACCATTATCAGACCCCTCTGTCCTGGGTCCAAGTTCTTGATACGATCCTTTCTCGCCATATATATCCTTATTAGGTGTTGTATTTTCGGAGGACAATTTCTCAGCTTTCTTCTCTGAATTATTTTGGTATTTTGCTGTCCCACTTGTGTATTTCCTAATTAATTTTCCAAAGGTTAAAATTTATGGTAATATTAAGAATTGAATTAATTATGCATGTCTAATTCAGACCAATGAAGTCTTTCATTACTTCCACGCACCCAATTACACAATTTCTATTTCGCAAACTACTGTAAATCACTTTTTATTCGCGAGAACTTTATTTTCGCGCAATTACGCGAGACAGTGTTCTCGCGAAAATTTAATTCTCGCGTATAATAGCATTCCTTATGATTATATAGAGCGATAACCACAATTCGTGAAAATTTTGTCTCGCTAATCAAGAGTCAATGACTATCTCGCGAAAATAAGTTGTCGCGAAAATTAAGTGATCTACAGTATATAAATCAGTGCTTGTGATTTTTGTTTAAAGACGGACTGTCAATTTCTTTTGTATTTGCAAATGCATTGAGGAACAACTGTCTTATTTTTTGATTTCATGAGGTGATCAATCTATTGACTTGCGTTATATTTGCATAAAATTATCACGCACGCCAATCGTTTATTCACATCACTGTCATGAAATCGAAAAATCTGCAAGTTATTCCTTATATTTACACTGTATTGACATTGCCAATACACGTACTAGAAGCCCCACTCCTTGTCTCTATTTATTTTTGGTTGCACCTTTCAATGAACCAGTACATTGATGGCGAAATAAGGTATAGTGACTATATGTAATTTTATCTAGGTCAAAGCCATTGGAAATGTCTTTGCTAAAATACCAATGCTAAGAAGAAGCATTCTCAAATGATCCAAATTTAAAAAAATAAAAAAAATGAAAAAAAAGTATTAACGAAACAAAAGTAAGCCAAATATAAAACAGTACAGAGTAAGAGAGTAATTAGTAACCTAAAGCGGGTTATTTTAGCGGGGTTCTAATTTTGACTTATATTGGCGATGAAAGTCCACTAAAAATGTGATCGCACATATAGTCAATACTCTTATTAGTGGCCTTCTGCAAAGAGCTGAAACCCTGCGTCCGCTAAAATAAATTACGTCAAAATTATTGACATACATAAGAGCAGGTAAAACGCCAAATTATACACTCGCCAAGAAAACCCGCTATACGGTATACGTCTCACAATTACCTTCTGGAGATAAAACATAATATGGCTACCGCCAGGCTAACGACGACGATTGCTGTTGTCCCTCCAATGATAGGGAAAGTGTTTGTAGCCTCCTGCACAACAAATGAAATAAATTTAAGCGGCACAAAACTTATACAACTTATTTTTGTTTCAAATACCTTATTTTGTATGTAGAAAAATATTTTTTTTAAATAGACAAAATATTGAAAATCCTCTACAGATTATTTCCTGTCTAAAAATTGTAATGTAGATAGCAATTTATATTCTTTGTTTATTTTTATTTTTACATTGAAGACAAACTGTCTTAACGGTGGGGGCTAAAAGTTTGATCCATTACACATGGATGCCTACCTTTTTCAAATGATCCTTAGGATTAAGCGCAAATTACCAGCTTATTAAGAAGCACAGTCTAAAGCAAATTAGACAGGACCGGCCCCATGTTTTGTTTTTTTTCTTTACGCCCTGTTTTTCTCGTCGAAAATACTGTAGAATCATCATTGTTTGTGGTGGAACAATGTTCTTGGATTTCGTGAATCACCCATACCCAGGAATTTACATCCCAACGAACAATTATTTTGTTATAATTGAGACACTGAACCATCGTTCTTACGTCAGTAACCCACGAAATTACGTCCTGTGAACAGGACAGATTTTGCTTTTCCACAAACATTGACCCCCACGAATTTAAATGATTCCACAGTAATTTAATTTACCAAATAAAAGCAACAGGGACTAGCACAGCAGTACTCTGCTGTTAAATGCTTCGATCCTAAGTTTGATCGTTCACGCAATTGGCAGGTAACATGCCTTAGGATAGTTGATATTATGGAAACACATTTTCATATTAATTATTCAAGATTCAAATCCAAAGTCAAATATAGTTAAAATTGTTAAGTAAAGAAATTGCATCATGTTTTTTTTTCATTCTAAATATACTATAGCAAAAATGCATATTTATGATCGAGAGAAATAAAAAAAAGAACATTGCTGATTTTACCTGAATTAAGTCAACTTAAATAATAACAAATTCTGACAATATGTGTTGTATGGGCTCGGAAACACCAAAGTATGGAGTAACTTTCTTTGAAGAAATCTATGTTCTAACCTTTAGAGGTGACACCTCGAAGATCATTGTTTATAAGCCAGAAAAAAAAATTCAAAAATACATTTATATAGTATTTAAACTGAATATTTCGTATTGCACCGTTTCATTTGACAAAGTTGGTAGACTATTTTCCAGATAAGGAGAGTACCACGTGCATTTATTAACTTCATTAAAGCAAATGATCCAAATTGCCAGCCTTATTCTAAGGATCTTTTCCAGGAAAAAGATTTTTTCTGTGTACTTATAACTTTGTTCATAAGATTAAATAACCGTCTGGGTATAAATTCTCTTAAGACCAGATATGTATATGCACATTCCTTTTCTAAAAAAATACTATAAACTAAAGTACTAATTGAGAACACAGTGAAACAAAAAGATTGAATTAAATATCAGTTCTACTCACAACTGAACACGCTCCAGTTACTGCGTTACAACTTCTATTAAAACAATTGTTGCTGCACGTTTTGTTGCAACTATAACCATGAAAACTCCGGGGGCATTCTAAATTTTCAAAACACTTTTTACGCATATCTTAAAGAAAAAAGAACTAACGACAGGTTGTGTAATTAAATATGTCATTATGCAAGAATAAAATTTTGGTGATAAGAATAAAATATGATGACATAAATAGTTTTATAGATAGGATGCTTTATATCTGTTCCACAAATTATTTAATATTATTGCACATCTATAAACATGATTTTTTTTATTTACTTTGCAATATTGTTATATTAACCTAAACTATTATATAATAATAATAAACTTTTTAAACATGTTAAATCAGGTGAAAACCAATATCTTTTCATATAATACTTGAACACATTCTTCTTATTGCTCTTAGTCTTTCTTTTTAGCTTTAAGGACAGATGATATACCGAGCCAGGTGAATTTTATTAGGAAAAGCTAAATGGTAAAAATCAGCCTATGTGATATTGCCAATTGTTTGTGATTTCGATATTCCTCTTAAAATTTACCTGGCTTGGTATATTTTTCTTAAGTTTATATTACACTTTTAGCGCCAAGATAACATATTCTGAGATTTATTTTCACCTGTAAACCTTTACTGAATGTAATTTGTCTATATTTGTTTTTTTATTGAAATATAACTAATATTTTCCAAGTCTTTTTCATATTCAAGTTCTTCGGAGAAAAAATTCCAAGAACCATCCACTTTTCTAAACTTGTCACATGATATTTAATCTTTTTCAAAGAAAAAATTTGTTTGTATCATCTGTCCTTAAAACTTGTCATTTGCAAATATACCGACTTTTTTTTAAATAAGACTTTTCATTGAACATAACACTTCCAATAAAAATATGTTTGCAATTTTATTTCAATATATTGCAATATTAAACTTTTAAAACCCGATGTGTTACCTTCATTACAATTGATGCCTTGATATCCCTTGTCACAGCCATTCAAGCATGTCCCGTTTACGTGATGACATTGTTCTTCATCAAGACAAACCCCGCATGACTGAGCACACTGTAGTCCGAATTTATCATCATCACATTCTTCAGAAGAGAAATGTACCACATTTTTTTTTTTATTTTCAGCATCATTTTAAAGAAATCTTCAATAACAAATTTTCATATATTCTCTCAGGATCATTGAACATTTGGCAAAAAGCTAGTTATTTCTGAACGTAATTTTTTTTGTCCCCCGCTTGAAAAGTGGAGGGTATTAATTTAGGTTTGTCCGACCGTCCGTTCGTCTTTCTGTCTGTCTGTAACGCTTTCGTTTCAAAACGATATCTCGAGAACCCTTTGAGCTTTTGCAATGAAATTTTGCATAGCGACTCCCTTTGGACTAAAGAAGACCCTTTTTGATTTTGAGTTCAAAAAGTCAAAGGTCAAGGTCAGAAATCCGCAAATTCTGTCTGTTATAACACTTTCGTTTCCGCGCGATATCTCAAAACCCTTTGGGCTTTTGCAATGAAATTTTACACAACAACTCCCTGTGGCTTTAGGAAGACTCCTATTGATTTTGAGGTCAAAAGGTCAAAGTTCAAGGTCATAAATGTTTAATTCTGTTTGTATGTAACACTATCATCTTCGGGCGATATTTCAAGAGGATGTTGAGCTTTTCCATTGTAATTTCATACCAAAATTCCCTAAGACCTCTCTCACCCCTCGCAAAGTGTCCCGCTCCGTTTGTTTTACTCGTATTGATTGTATTACATGTACATGTCGCTATTTTTAGCACAGGGGCATGAATTAAGGAGAGTTGTTACGTATAAAACAGGTTCTAGGCACAGTTTACTAAATGATATATATTCAGCACGTGAAATGAAAAAATAATATGAGGTCTGGTTTGTACAAACTCACAAAATCATCATTACAATGTGAAAAATATTCCATATAAAAAGGATCATTTACACACATAATAAAGAATAATCAATCAACCTTTATATCCATATTGGCATATTTCATTTGCTTCAGTATACATTTATAATTCTACAAATTCAGTCAAGGGGATCCGAACCCCCACCCTCTGCGCATGGTTTACTTTTTCCCTAAGCGGGGGACACAAATTTTCTGAATTAGCTTTTTTTTTGGTTATTTTAAATTCATATTCCTGTTTGTATCTTGTAATAAAGTCAGCAATGTGAACTGCTGCTGGTAGCTTTGATAACTATTGAATTTTCTCAATCCAATATATTAACATGGACATTATATTTAAACTTCCTCACTTCTATCACATTTTGTGCCTTTCCATCCTTCCTGACAACCACCTTGGCATTCCCCTGTCACTCTGTTACATCTACCAGGGACTCCACAGTTGATGCTACAAGTGTACTCGCAGTTAAAACCATAAGTGCCCTCAGGGCATTCTGGAAAGAAATGAAAACTCGTCCGATATCACCGTAAGCATTGGCACGATAGAGAACACTTATTGTTCAATGGCCCTGATTGCCGACTATATGTCTAAATTCAAAGCCCTACACTGGCATAGGGTGACGTCCTTATATGAGATAAAAGTTCTCCAATGGGACATTAAACAACATACAATTAATCAATATATTGCAATCTTAAACTTTTAAACCCGATCTGTTACCTTCATTACAATTGATTCTTTGATATCTTGATATAGTTACACTGAGTACAGTTGTCTCCTTGATATCCCCTGTCACAGCCATTCAAACATGTCCCGTTTATGTGATGACATTGTTCTTTATCAAGACAAACCCCGCATAAATGTGCACAGTTTAGTCCGAACCTATTCTTATCACATTCAGCAGAAGGGAGATGTACCACATTTTATTTTATTTTCAGCATCATTTTGAGAAAACTATCCATAACTTAGCATTGTTTTATATTCTTCCTCAAGAAGGATTGAAAATTTGACAAAACGTTGACTTTTCTATCGTAAAAAATATCATTTTTATATACCTTTTTATGTATCTTGTAATAAGGTCAACAATTGATGAAAAATGAAATGTTGTCAACGCAATATTGATACATAATATTTAAATGTCCTCACTCTTGTGACACCCAATGTCTTTCCATCCCGCCTGACAACCACCTTGACATTCCCCTGTCACTCTGTCACATCTACCAGGAACTCCACAGTTGATGCTACACGCATCTTGGCAGTTTTTACCATAACGTCCCTCCGGGCATTCTAGAAATGAAAACTGGTGTAGACATAAATTTCTTGCTATATATGACATGATATGAAATGCAATAACAATCTCTGCTCGCCTTCATTGAATCTTTTTGTCTTTATTTATGACTTCACTTTTTTTAATTGCGAATGGAGAAAATAAATATTTTTTTTCTTGCATAGGGAAACAACTACTGTAAAATTGATCCATGTATAGACCTGAGAAACTAACTTTCGTCACATCTATATCCTTGAACTCCAACGTCACATCCGTTCGTACAACTTCCCTTCACGTGATAACATGGTTCTCCATTGCTACAATTACCACAGGTTTGACTGCACTCCAAGCCGTATTTATAGTTATCGCATTCTGAAAATTATAGTGTATGCAATCAAAAATTCTTATACTATTTAAAAAAAAAGTATTAGCTTATTACTTTTACAAAGAAAACCAAACAATTTTATATTATTTAGAGATGATTAAATACCATTCAGAAACTTAAAGAAATGGCATTGCATGTTTTCGATTGCTTCCCTATTAGCAAGTGGACATTTCCACATTTTAAAACTGCTTTACCTCGAAGAGTAATATTTTTTTTGTTTTGTTTTGCTTTTTGCGATGAAATATTTACTTTACGGTGACTTATTTTAATATCATGGTTTTCTGCATCTTGTTTTTGGCAATTTAAGTATCGTGATATACTGGATAAGACATTGATAAAGACTTAAAGATTTGTATAAACAAAGACTTAAATAAAGCGCTGATAAAATACCAAAAACAAGATCTGTATGTGAAAAACTGGTGCCCCCATATGACAATAGCAAAGATTAAACTTTTTTTCTATATGTGAAGTATGAAAGCCCTAGCTCTAACCCTTAAACAGTTATGGCCAAGGTCAACTTTTTTTTCAAAAAGTAGGTTAAACTCAAAGGTCAAGGTTGAAAGGTCAAAATTCTTCATATCAAATGAAAGGTCTTGTCACAAGAATTAAACATAAAAAGAATGAAAGCAATAGTTTTAACCCTTGAAAAGTTTTGGTCAAGGTTTGCTTTTTACATGTAAGTAAAACTCCAAGGTCAAAGGGTCAAAGTTCTTGGTATTTAATTAAGAGACTTCTCACAAGGATTACATTTTTGAAAAATGAGAGCACTAACCCTTACCGTTCAAAAGTTATGGTCAATGTAAAAGTTTTCTCATAAGTACAAAAGTCTCCAAGGTCAAAAGGTCAAGTTAATTGAAATCCAGCAAAAGTTCTTGCCATAAAGAATACAAGTGTAAAGTATGGAAGACCCACTTGTAACCCTTCAAAAGTTATGACCAAGGTTATAAATGTTAGAAGTTGGTCAAACTCCAAGGTCAAGGTCAAAGGGTCAAAGTTCTTGAACTCAAATGAAAGGTTTTGTCACAGGGACAAAATATGTAAAATATGAAAGCACGAGCCCTAACCCTTTTAAAGGCTATGGTGAAGATATGCTTTTTTTTATTTAGTTTAAACTCCATGGTCAAGGTCAAAGCGTCAAAGTTCTTGAAATCCTGACGCATCTTCTCACAAGAATAACTTATGTATGAAGGCATTAGCTATAACTGTTCAAAAGGTATGGCCAATGATAAAGACTTTTTTTAATAAAAACTGAGATCTCCATGGTCAAGGGTCAAAGTTGTTGGTATCCAATAAAAGGACTGTCCACAAAAATACATATACGAATACAAGTCGTGGTATCTACTGTTATCTAAGATGTTGCCAAAGTAAAAAGTTTGATATTTTTGTGTAAAAATTGATCAAACTACAAGGCCAAGGTCACAAGGTCAAATTTGGTACCTAAAAAAAGTCTTGTAATAAAGACTACACATGACATATGAAATCATGGCTCCTCTAAATCAACAGTTGTGCCAAGTTAATGTTTTTCTGACAGACGAACAGAGACAGAGAGAGAGAGAGAGAGAGAGAGAGACGGACAGAAGGACGGACAAACGGTCACGGCAAAAAATGTTTACCCTCCAAAATTTGCTTTCGGTGTCATAAAAATCCACGTGCAAAACAAATAAGCATGTTTTTACTTTCTTCAATAGGCTCCTGTTGTTTTCGAAATTTGTTTCTGTATCAACATATTCCAAAACGCCTAGAATCTTTCAACAACAAGGATTACTGTATTTTGATTTATTTTTCATCAGCGAGGTAGTGCCTACGCTGCAAAGCATGAAGAAAGCGAAGTTTTTTAACGTCATGGAAATACATAAATCATTTGTGTTACTTATTATATATACCATAAGGTTTCAGAATAGATTCCACTTAAAGTGATTTTTTTTTTTCTAATTTTGTTGATACTAAATCAAAATAGAAATAGTTAAGCGGGTTTCTAAGGCAGAAATACTAGTTAGGGTTATAACAGAACAGATGTAACGCTCTCTCTCTCTCTCTACAAACGGGTTGTATTTACATACGTTCTTCACATCGTTCTCCTTTGTATCCGGGTCGACATCCTAAGCAAGTCCCATCAACGATGTCACAATAGTTCTCCTGACAATTCTCTGGACACGGTAAAGCACAATTTTCTCCATAAAATCCTCGAGTAGAGCATCCTATTTGGATAATTATTCAAACATTTTAATTAATGAATCATTTTTTAAAGATAAAATCTCTTAACTGAAACGGTGTGCAAACAAATTGAATAACGCGTTTTTCTCAATTTGTTTGCATACACTGACGCGCGTTACTCAGTTTGTTTGCACATACTGTTGTATTTATGAGACTATATCTTTCAAAGCATTATGGTTCATTGCTCATATTTACATTTTTAAATTTTCTCCCTTATCTGCAAATGTGATTTCTCTTTGAAAAACACGTATCATCCTTTGTGTTTGCCATAGCTAATGTATCAGCCAACGTAAAAGCTTCTGGTCAATTTGAGCGTATTTTTTTTTAATTTTGCTTGTGACGTTGCGATCAACAATTATTACATCAAACTAAAACGCATGCTTTAACCTCTTGGCATCCTGTCTGTGTCATGGTGTTTTGAATGCAATAGATTTCCATTCACTTTATATGCCAAAAACATATGCAATGTAAATATTTAGCGATACCCACCGTTTGCGTACGTTTAGGCATTTTATGTATCATTAATTATTTATTTTTACATTTTAATATATAAATAATTTACAGTGAAATGAAATTTGAATATTCCCCTTAAACAATGTATATCAATGTAAAGGTTAACAAAATTTTCTTTAGGCAGGTGAGGTTAGGATTACACAGAAAAAAACATATTTCAATGAATGTTATGTGATATTTTCAGTAATTCACTAAAAAAACATATAAGTAGCATTTGAATCATATTTTAGCTACAATTCTGTCTTTCTTTTTGTTACCTTTTAGCAAAGACTGGTATATTCCCGTGTCCTTTTCTTCCTCTTTCAGTAACTTTTTATTCATTCTATTAGATATATTATCTGAATATACCTATATATGTATATCAAATGTAATTGTTTTATTGCGTTTCTTACCATAAACTTCAAGTTCACATAGTTCACTGAATGCGTATTTGGAATATCCCTCCCGGTAGGAACCTAGAAGGGGTCTGTCATTGTAGTAGATTATGTATCGTCCGTGTTTTATACACTCTATGGTTACATTGTCAGGTATCGTGTATATAGTGTATTTTGTATCTTTAAAACATAGATATCCACCATATATGTTTGATGTGTTCGAGATGTAAACCGAGAAACCAAGAAACCGTGACGTGTATCCATTACTTTTGTCTAGAGAAAAGGAAAGGAAATACATGTAAAATGACATTATGTAGATGTAATATTGTCAAAGACACCTTGATTTCCAAATGCAGTTGTGCATAAATGATACATTCGAAGATAGACAATGAAAAACTCAAAAGAAAAGAAATGGATATATGCAACATTATTCAATTATTCAAAGAGAAAAACATTGAATTTAAACTAGCTTTTAACTGTACCCCAGGGGTTATTGTCTGTTCTATAGTATATCCTTATATGGTGTATACTGAGTACTCCTCCTAGATCCACCCGCCAGGTGGCAGTGAACCTTGTGTTTGCCGATATCGTACATTGTCCTCCGAAGGCACTACGGTCAGAATACAGCCCATCAACAGCTTTTTCTGCCATCGTAATGTCATTTAATGGACGGTCTGTATAAGGAGACTGCTGCCATGTCAACTTACGCAATGCAACGTTATCTGTAAAGAATCGTAGTACTAAAAATACTGAGAAACGCTGGAAAATTTATTGCGTTATAAGTTTATATAAAAAAAGAGTTAGAACGTGTAAAATGTTAACAGTGAGAACGTTAAATTGAGTATTTTTGCTTGATACATATTTACCTTAAATTCAACTAAATATTCAGCTTTTGAAGGTCATGACCTCAAAATCATATGACGTCATATATATTTTCATTTCCATAGAAATCAATAGTGGCATGCATAAGGGAATAAAACACTTTATCAACAAGTGACACATTTT
>PRKT01001174.1:49493-66928 GCA_003671525.1 Saccostrea glomerata
AGGGGGGGGGGGTTATAGACTAGTTCAACATTTCGTTATTCCATTTACTTAAGGTATTGTTTATGCTTTAAACTCTAAAGTATAGTTTATTTTTCTACCTTTGTAAAAATTAACTACGCAGACATACAATTATAAATCGATTATTATTCATAAAATTGGCTTGATTTTTTTTACTTAAAATATATACATATATATATATATATATACTAGTAGATTTTCCTCGAATATCGGCAGTTGGAAGTGAGTATCGTATAGTTATAAAAAGCATCCGTTTTGTACATTTCGTAAGCCCTATGGTCGATACAAAGACATTGTCAGAAAATACAAATTATTATTGACTGACGTGATTCATACATATTGTTAATCTTGTGATGTGGTGATTTTTACAATAGAGTTATCTCTCTTTGTTTTCATACACTGTTTGTCATTGAAGGTAATTTCCACATCTATTTTTAGTAACAGAAATTCTGTTCAGCTAAAGTATTTGAGATATTCATTTAAAATAATTTTTGTCATTGTCATTTTTTAAATAATGATGGAAAATACACATAAGTTTTTATTTAAATGTATTGTTTAATATTTTGATAATTTCAACATCACTTCCTGTGATCACGTGACTTCATAGTTTATGATTTTGCACGAAATGTTTCGCGCTATGAAGGCTGTGTGCTGAACAGTAACATTGTTGAAGCTGAATTATTTCTAGCTAGGTGTACCAACTGTAAGTTTACATTTTTAAATATAGCTTTGCTCATAATAGTAAACTATGTTTTGATAGGGTTATTTTAATATTTGTAAAGTCTGAAAATATTTATTTTAATAGAATAAATTCAGCATGTTTTGTTGATAAACGTTCATATAATATTGGCTATTCATTTTATTTCTGGTGATGTTTAATAGGCTTTTATTATGAAGAAGTTTAAAATTATTTTACGAGATATACTTTTGTTATTGTTTACAACTACAATTAGAGGTAAAATAGGTATATTGATTTTTGGTTAGGTTATACAGTATCTATACAGTATCACTGTGGTCGACGGTGACCTTGACCTGAGTTTGTGCATTGTGGCCCTAGTTGGGGTAAGATTTATATGAAAGCATGTTATATATTTATTCATGAGTTTATTATGAGTGTAATATGTTATAAATCTTTATAATGGAAAGGTCAACTGTCTGTCATATTTTGTAAAATATTTTTTTATTCATATTTTTTAGTAATGCTTCATAATATTCATGTGAATTTACATTTGTAAGTAATGTCATGTTTTTCTTATTTTTCATTTGTACAGCACACTGTCATTACTGCCAATATCATTACCATTATCATAATTTGTAATATCATTGATATTCATAATTAATAAACTTATAAAAAGAACAAATCTGGTTATCACAAATGGCGTCGTGGACAGGATAAGTTAATGGTTAACTCGGATTATATGGCAGTGTGATGTGCATAATTTAGGTCTCCAGTATCAACATGAGAGTTAATGGTTCAGTGACGATATGATGTGAAGAGCTGTTTCGGACAACTAGAGCAACTTAGGATTCATTTGGTAGGAGAGTTACAGTGTATTATTTATTACCATGTCGGAAGAAGAATTAAAAGCCAAATTGACATTTCAAACTATGAAGACTGAAAAATTAGAACATGAACTAATAAAAGCAAACACCATTATTGAAAAATTAAATGCCGATGTACATAACATGAGTTTCGCTAAATCAGAAGAACATAAAACTGTTTTCATAGCAAGGGAGAAGAAAATACCAAAACTGTGTGGACGACCTATAAGTGTTAATGACCCAGACATATGCGAGTGGATTCATGATGTAAAACAACACTTAAAAACAATTGAACCACTAGATGCCAAACTTGATTTCATTTACGACAACATTGGTGGACAATGTAAGGACGAAATACGCTTACGACCAGAGAACGAAAGGGATTCTCCAGAAAAAATATTTAACATTATACGTTCAGTGTTTACTAATTACCAAACTATTGCAGCACTACAACAGCAGTTTTACCAGCGCAACCAAGAACAGGGTGAAACTCTACAAAAGTACTCACTGGCGTTGATGAAGCTTATGGAGAAGATCCACAACAAGGATTCAAGTGTGATTACCGATAAGGACACAATGTTGAAAGAAAAATTTGTTGATGGAATTCGGGATGACAGTCTGAGAAGAGAGATGAGACGTTACTTACATCAGTACAAGGATATGAACTTTCCTAAATTTAGAGAGACAGTGATTGACTGGTCAGAAGATTATAGAAGTCGTAATCTACCACAACAGTGTTCATCAGAAGGAGCCAAAGTTCAATTAGTTGATTCGTTGGAAGACATAAAGAAGTTACTACTGAAGCAACAACAGCAACTGGACAGACACAGCAGAGAATTGCAGACGCTAACAGAAAAGTTTAATTCTACCGCAAGATGTGCAGAACCCAAACAGCCTAAGAGACAGATTGACAATGTTAAGAAAAACTATGTGACGTGTTTTAAGTGCAGTGGCAAGGGTCATAAAGCAAATCAATGTCCATCTGTTTTCCCATCAGAAGCTAGGAAAAGCAACTCCAAGCAAGATGTTAATAAACAGGGGGAATAACAACTTCTGTAGTGAAGAGTCGAACTGCAGGAGTGGAAATTGAAGACTCGCAAACAGACATTCGTGACAGAGTTTTTGACAAAGGAATTGGACCTTGTCCCGTAAAGTCAGTGAAAATTGAAAACCAAGATACAATGTGTTTGTTAGACACTGGTTCTCAAATTTCAACAGTGACAGAAACATTTTTTAGAAGTCTACTTGATAATAAGCCAAAACTTCATGATGTTACTTCTTGGATGAAGGTGACTGGAGCTAACAACCTACCTATTCCATACCTTGGATATGCGGAAGTTGAGATTAGCATCCCAAGTATAGTCACAATTCCAAATGTTGGTGTATTGGTTGTGAGGGATCCCGATGACAATTTTGGTCGAGAACGGAAGAGCCGAGTACCAGGAGTCCTTGGAAGTAATTTCTTCAAACTTCTGAAAACTCATTTGGAGTCCGTGTCTGATACCAAAGATAAACTTTTGTGTGACACATGGAATGTTGTGTTGTCCATGTATCAAATGACATCAGAAGTTAACAGGCTTAGTTTTGCCAAAGTTGGACGAATTCCAGTAAAAGTACCAGCTGAATCCATGGTAACTGTTATGTGTACTACACGACAAAGCCGAGGATGTGCGAATGTACTAGTGCAGGCAATTCAAAGTCCTCATGGAAATTTACCACGCAATGTGATGGTGATAGACTCTTATTCAGAGACTTCAAATGGAAGAGTGCCAGTACGAGTGATAAATCTAGGGACTGAGGATGTGTGGTTAAATCCTAAGACGAGGATAGGGACAGTTCAAGAAGCAGAAATAGCAGATTCCTTACATAATTCTGTTCAAGTGACAGTGAAGGATAATGAAATTCAAGTCCAAATTGATGGAGAGACAGAAATAGATTCAGATATTACCGAAGATGGAAATGAAAAGATCAAATTACACGGATATGACATTGATATAGACACCACTCTTAGTAGTGAACAACAGCGAAAACTTGCACACTTATTGCAGAAACATAAAGCAGCATTTTGCAAAGATGAAGAAGACTTAGGATTTACAGCCACAGTAAAGCACCACATAGAACTGACTGATAACAAACCCATCGCTGTTCCACATAGACGGGTACCACCCCACATGATGCAAGAGGTGAAACAGCTCATTCAGAAGTTCCTTGATCAGCAAGTAATTAGACCAAGTACTAGTCCGTACGGAGCTGCAGCTGTATTGGTTCGGAAAAAGGATAAATCACTTCGTTTATGTGTAGACTTTCGTCTTCTTAACCAAAAGACAGTAAAGGATGCTTTTCCCTTACCGAGAATTGAAGAATCATTGGATGCTTTATGTGGATCAAAGTATTACAGCACCATTGATTTAGCGCAAGGTTACTATCAAGTCGCTTTAGATGACGAGTCGATACCAAGGACCGCATTCCGTATAGGATCCGGAGGATTGTACGAATACCTTAGAATGCCTATGGGTTTGTGTAACAGTCCAGGAACTTTTCAACGTTTGATGGAAGCATGTCTTGGAGACAAGAATTTTGAGTTTCTACTGATATACTTAGATGATATTTTGGTCTACTCATCAACTTTTGAACAACACCTAGAAAGACTTGATTTTGTATTTTCAAGACTGACCAAACATGGTTTGAAAATTAATCCAAAGAAGTGCCATTTCTTCAAACAAGAAGTCAAGTATTTGGGACATAAAATTTCCAGTAAAGGCATTGAAACTGATCCCAGCAAAATATCTGCCATCACTACTTGGACTAAACCAAATTCTGAGAAGGAATTGCGTTCATTCTTAGGATTATGTTCGTACTACCGAAAATTTGTGAAGAACTTTAGTAAAATAGCTGCCCCATTACATGCTATCCTTACCAAACAGGAGAAGAAAACCAAGCGAACAAGGATAAAAACGGTAGATGGTTCATTTTGTGCGAGATGGAATGAAGACTGTGATCATGCATTTATGAAGTTAAAAGAAGCACTTACGACAACTCCTATCTTGGGATACCCGGACTTCAAGAGACAGTTCATCTTGGAAATTGATGCGAGTTACGACGGGTTAGGCGCAGTGCTATCGCAAGATCAGGATAAAGGACGTGTTGTCATAGCATACGCTTCAAGAAGTCTTCGTCCAACAGAGAAAAATATGTCTAACTACAGTTCTATGAAACTTGAACTACTTAGTTTGAAATGGGCTATAACAGAAAAATTCAGAGACTATTTGTTAGGAGGAAAATTCGTTGTTTACACCGACAACAATCCGTTAAGCCATTTTAAGACTGCTAAGTTAGGATCTGTAGAAATGAGATGGGCTGCTCAACTGGCGCAATTTGACTTTGAGATCATGTTCAGATCAGGACGTTCAAATAGGAATGCTGACGCACTTAGTCGAAAAACTGTTCATGCAGAATCCATTTCAACCGAGGAAATGTCAGTGGCATGGTGTGCAGATAAAACAGAACATGTATATTCAGAAGAAATTCTTACCAATTTGGTGAAAAGTACAACATTAACTGATGTTCAGAGCCTGCAGTCTAAGGAAAAATCAAAACATGATTCTGAGTTTACAGCAACTAAGATGTTTCCAGAATTTTCCAAGGAAGAGCTTGTACAAGAAATGTCAAGACTCAGAGGGAGAATTTTTGCAGTTAATACTTCCAGAATCCTTGAAATATCAAGTATTGGACTCTCTGCATAATTATTCTGGTCATCAAGGAATTGAGAGAACTTTCGCACTTGTGAAAAGGAGATGTTTTTGGCCAGGAATGTATTCCGACATTCAACATTGGATCAAGAAATGTGAGCGCTGTATGATTGCCAAGGCTCCTATACCAACTGTTAGACCGCCAATTGGAAGTTTGATAGCTCATAAGCCATTGGAAATTGTCGCCATAGATTTTACTCTCCTCGAGAAATCTAGTGATGGAAAAGAAAATGTGCTTATCATAACAGATGTGTTTACAAAGTTTACACAAGCTATAGTGACCTCAAACCAAAAGGCAGTTACAGTGGCAAAGGTATTGGTGAAAGACTGGTTTTTCAAATTCGGTATACCTCATCGTATTCATTCTGATAGAGGAAGGAATTTCGAAAGTGATGTAGTCAAGGAATTGTGCAAGATCTATAACATTCAAAAGTCAAGGACGACTCCCTATCACGCCATTGGGAATGGACAATGTGAGCGATATAATCGTACGTTGCATGACAGATTAAAAACTTTACCACCTGAGAAGAAAAAGCGATGGCCTGATTATTTAGCTGAGATGACATACATCTACAATGCAACTCCACATGCGTCTACAGGTTTGTCGCCATACTATTTAATGTTCGGACGAAACCCACGTTTACCGATAGACTTGCTTTTAAATTCAGAGGAGAATCAGGAAGGTGTGGATAACTGGATTCTAGAGCATAACAAGAAAATGCAGGATATGATGAAGTTAGCTTCAGATAACATAGAGAAAAATGCTGAGAATAGACGAGATCGTTATAATGCTAACGCACATGAAAAACCTATTCCAGTAGGATCCATAGTGTTACTGAAGAATCACATTTTGGGCAGAAACAAGATTCAAGATCATTGGAACTCAACTCCATACAAAGTACTTGAAAAACGTGAAAATAACGTATATACAGTACAGTTGTTAGATGGTTCAGGAGAAAAGAAAACAGTTACCAGAACAGAACTGTTAAATACAGGAGAGTTTTGTGATTCCCTGAAGAAAGTCGATGCTGTGGACAACACCGAAAAAGATGAGGGAAGTGGATGGTCAACTCTCTATCCTCAACCTATGGAGAAAATTTCAGCTCAGAAAGATTCCAAGGATAAAGAAACACAATCAGACATACCAGCAGACCGGTTACAGCCAGATGTGAATGGTGAGGATTCTTCAGTGGGAATTCATAGTGAAAAATGTGAATCTAGTGAAAAATGTGAAACAAGTGAAAAATGTGATTCAATTGAAAGATGTGATTCAAGTGAAAAATGTGAATTCAATACAAATACTGAAAACTCCGTACATTCAGAGGATGCAAGAAAAAAAAAGCAGGGAAGCCGGTTCCGTTGCGCAGATCTTTGAGAGCTACCGCAGGAAAACATTCGAATCTGAACAAGTTGCCACAATCCGTTTTAGAATCGCAAGAAATTTTTGTGTAAATATAATTTGAATCAGACATTTTGTAATATTTTTGAAAATTAGTGTATAGTTTTCTCCTGAAAAATATTTTTGTGTGTGTATATTTTTCAATTTTTTGCTGTGGAAAGCAAAAATACTTAGCAGGGAAATATGTGATGTGGTGATTTTTACAATAGAGTTATCTCTCTTTGTTTTCATACACTGTTTGTCATTGAGGGTAATTTCCACATCTATTTTTAGTAACAGAAATTCTGTTCAGCTAAAGTATTTAAGATATTCATTTAAAATAATTTTTGTCATTGTCATTTTTCAAATAATGATGGAAAATACACATAAGTTTTTATTTAAATGTATTGTTTAATATTTTGATAATTTCAACATCACTTCCTGTGATCACGTGACTTCATAGTTTATGATTTTGCACGAAATGTTTCGCGCTATGAAGGCTGTGTGCTGAACAGTAACATTGTTGAAGCTGAATTATATCTCTAGCTAGGTGTACCAACTGTAAGTTTACATTTTTTTAAATATAGCTTTGCTCATAATAGTAAACTATGTTTTGATAGGGTTATTTTAATATTTGTAAAGTCTGAAAATATTTATTTTAATAGAATAAGTTCAGCATGTTTTGATAATAAATGTTCCATATAATATTGGCTATTCATTTTATTTCTAGTGATGTTTAATAGACTTTTATTATGAAGAAGTTTAAAATTATTTTACGAGATATACTTTTGTTATTGTTTACAACTACAATTAGAGGTAACATAGGTATATTGATTTTTGGTTAGGTTATACAGTATCTATACAGTATCACTGTGGTCGACGGTGACCTTGACCTGAGTTTGTGCATTGTGGCCCTAGTTTGGGTAAGATTTATATGAAAGCATATTATATATTTATTCATGAGTTTATTATGAGTGTAATATGTTATAAATCTTTATAATGGAAAGGTAAACTGTCTGTCATATTTTGTAAAATTATTTTTATTCATTTTTTTAGTAATGCTTCATAATATTCATGTGAATTTACATTTGTAAGTAATGTCATGGTTTTCTTATTTTTTTTCATTTGTACAGCACACTGTCATTACTGCCAATATCATTACCATTATCATAATTTGTAATATCATTGATATTCATAATTAATAAACTTATAAAAAGAACAAATCTGGTTATCACAATCTATTATTAACGCATCAGCTTTAAGGAGCTATTTATTTATAATATACATAGAAGTATAAAATATGAATATTGATTGAACAGCAGGTCAAGGGCTTATATTAGTTCTCTCCATGATTAAAAATACCTTAATTGATGCTGGTATTAATTGCAACTGCTCCTAACCTCTATTTTTTACCTAACTATTTGGTGTTGGTGGGGTATGGCGTTGCAAAATCCTTGTCTTGGAAAATACATTATTATTCAATTTCTTGATGATGTATCCAAATACATGTACAGGGCTTTAAATTCCCTTCTACATGATATCGTTTATTTTGCGAAGTCTGAAGGTTCAATCAAAAATAGCATGTAAAATGAGCCGCTTGAAATTGTTCTCCCTAGATTTCTAAACATATTAATCGCTTTTTGTCACGTTTTCGATTCTTGATTTAAATTTTAAGAAAAAAAAATAACATTCATTATTCTATCATTTTAACTACTTAAAGACAAAGAAATGATTATCATCTTACCATATGCAAAAATCCCGATCAGAATTAATTTTGCGAGAAGACAAAACAATACCACTTTACTGTCCATGACGATATATGTAGATTGCTTTTAATCCAGGAAGAAAACTAAAGTAAATGTTTTAACCCTGTCTAAATGAGATAGTTGGTTAAGTATCAATAGCTTTTTATATTAAATGTATATTTCCGGAAAAACTTCTTAGAGAGAGAAATATAATTCACCTCCTCAAATAATGACCGGGGGATACTCTTCAACGACAGAAAATGACCATTTATCCATAGCAAAAAATGTGTTTTTTTGGTAAAATCAAAAAAAAAAAAAAGAAAAAAAAAATTAAAGCCTAATATCAATTATTAAGGCAAATTCAATCGCCGAATTTAAAAACTTTTATTTATGAAACTTATGTTTGTTATCAATAAAGAAATATTTCATCAGGGCAATGAAAAAATAATGCTTTAATCCCATATGTTCACATTTTAACACAACCAACACTTAGTGATCTGACACTTATTTGGGTCTCACAAAGCAAAGCACAAATAATGCCATTATAATCAAGTAGCAGATGGGTGGGTGGTCGATGTCATTTAGTGATCTCATAGCTAGCAGTCCCTCAAGTTTTGACTATGTATGGGTTGTTAAGAAAATTTACTTGTACAAAAGGTGGTCATCATTCCATAAAAGTCATTTTTCTTCACGTGGGTTAAGCAAATTTGAAGTTGATGGCACCTTTTTCCTGGCAAAATGGTCATTTTTTTTTCGACGTCGAATAATGAGAAGAGTTATCATTATTCTATGGGGGTCATTATTCGTCTTTAAACTGGCAGAATTCTCTATCCGATGCTTATGAATGAATTTTTCCACATTTTCAACATAGAAAAAAAAATCATTGTATCACACCTTCAATATGTTCAAAGTGATAATGTCAGTGTGATGTTCTATCAGAGAGGACAATATCACAGATGTAAAGAACATCAGAGGTGCGACAAAATACAATTTTCTTTTCCATCATGAAGAACGCTCTGTACATGTATCCCTTATCTGTTATAAGAGAGAGAGAGGGAGAGAGAGAGAGAGAGAGAGAGAGAGAGAGAGAGAAATGACATTAATATTATGAGATAGATCACAAGTACAAACGTGTTCAATAAGATTGTTTAAATTCATGTTTACAATTTCAAAGAGCAAAGCTCTGACGTTTTAGGCTTCAAAATACGACACTCCACTTCATTTTGAAAATCATCCTCATTTTCTGACATGGAATGCTAAAATAGCTAAAAAAGTGTTTTTCTCGGGGATTTGTATGTTAAATCATGAAATATGCCAGCTGAACGATTGCTTATCACATCGTCATGTTTATAAACTAATTAAAAACAAATATATTTATTACGCTAATGTATTACATGTAATAATATGTTATGTTATTCAGCTACAGATTGTGGTTTTGTAGTACTTCCTTTTTTTGTCTATGTGTGAAGATGTTTTCACGAAAAAGTCCTTTATTTCAGTGAATCATTTCACGAACCCGTCATTTTCCTAGCATAATCTATATCTATACAATTGATTGTTGCCTCACATCCTTGAGTAAACATCCGTCGATGTAATCATGATTTGTTTCCTTGGCATGTCTTGCCTTCTTGAAAGAGGAATATAAATAACAATTGTTTTACTATACTCTCACGAATTATTTAACATTTAAGATAATTGTAAATGTTAAACGGATATGGCAATCAATATGCCTCAAGACTCTTTTTGGAGATATCATTTGGAGAATAATACTGCCATAATCTTAATAACAGGGAAGGATTATTCAAATCTGTTATATTGGAAACAAATTAAGACCTTGATTGTTTACATTATGTCCTTTTGGGTAAAAAACACAGATGAAATATTTTCCCCCTACATTATACTGCACTAAATAAACATTACCTTGAATTATTAAAGGTATATATGTAAGAAGATTTGTTTTCGAGAGGAGAAATAATACCAATTAAAACAATTTTAAGTAAGACGAAGAAATTATAATAGATATTCAAACTATTTCGAAAAAAAATTCATATGTTAATTATTGTTTTTCAAATGATAAGCAAAAACATTCATTCGATACCTTATATTGTTTTTTAATGATTTCCTTAGAAAAGTAAATTGTACATCTATGTACTTAATTTATGATTTAAAGCATCGATACATCCAGTGGTATTATTTCATTTTGAATTATATAACGCCTTAATATTTAAGAGATAGTATTGATGGAACATTACATTCAATAACTGCAAAAATTAAGGAGATAAAAGGCGGAAAAGGCGTCTTTTTTAAGCCTCAATTTGTTTTGTTACAGAAAATATTGCTATAAATAAGTCTGCATGGCAGCGATATCCTCATCCATATCCGTAGTTGGGAGCAGATAAGGCCGTGGATGGACTATACACCGATTTGTCGGTTATAAGTTGACAATGAATAGTATTGAGTGATAATAAACAGAGAGCAGAATGGCGAGTAAATCTAGAGGAAATAAAAAGTGTGCCTCAAATTAAAATCCATTATAGGACGGTGATTTTGGCTTGGGATATGTATATAAAAGCATTTTAGAAGTATCGTTAATCTGTTATGTTAGATGAAATGTAACAAAAAGAATACCAATGGCAAGTTTTGTTTATTAAAATGAATAATTAAATAGTGCGAATCCGCACTTTCCTATATTGAACAAAAAATGACTACTTAAAAATCAATCGATGCTTCTTTTGAGTATTTATATTTCATTCAAACATTCCCTTGTCATATTCAAAAACTTTTGGCACTTTGATTAGATATTTACCTTGTAGTTTTTTTTTTCGTGAAAATTCCTTAATATTCTTATATTTTTATAGGTCTTATATTATCTTTATAAATTATTTATAGGTCAAAGCAATAACTACATCTCTCGCTTTCTTGGATATGAAGTTTACATATCGAATACGACTAACAGATCAGTCGTATTTTTGTGTTTTAAAGACATAAACTATACTAGAGCAACAATACCTAATCCAGCAAGTATCATATGTCCTCGATATAGACGATACGTCATTTATTACAACGAGAGACTGTCTGGAGTTTCCTACCCTCCGGGATATTGTGATTACGCTTTCAACTCTGTGAACTTGAAGTTTACGGTCAGAATATATCTCAAGTATTGAAAATTTATGGAATTAGGTTTGTTTATATTTATATTTTATGTTAAGTTTAGATTCAACCGATATCAGCTGTCTTTATTGTTTTTCATGAGAAACATACATCTTATATGTAATATATTTAATATACTCCCAAATACGAAGATAGATATTCGTTTGACAACTTCTTTTGCTTGACTGACTGTGAGTAAAGCTGTCCTTTAAAATTAATGATGAAATGTTAGGCTTTTAACGCAGTATCCCTGTATATTTGCCGAAATGTGGGTAGATGTGTGCGTGTGAATTTTACAAATCGAGCACGCTGTATATAAGAATTAGATTTAGATATTAGATTTTATAGAATAGAGAAAAGAGATTTTTTGTTAAAGCTGAACACGATTTGTAAAAGGAATCTGTCCGCCATTTTGTTCCCGAGTCTCGCTACTTTGCAGACCCCTATAATAGGGCAGGACTTATTCAACGTTCAGTGTAATCAGTCGACACCAGTGTAGACGGACGTATGCTATACAGAACTCGGTAGCGAAAATAATAACGTTATACATCGTCTAATGCAGGAAAATGAGATGACAAATAAATTTACAATTATAGTTGCATAAGTCAGTGCAGTATACAAACAACACAGATAAACGTACATGTTACTGCAATAAAATGTTAACAAAAGCAATGCAAGATAACCAGCACAAACACAGATCGCCATTCCACGCCGATACCCGTGATTATAAAACAATCAGGTGTTACAAATGCGACGAGTATACGCTAGTGCTGATGTGTCGTAGATAATGCTATCGAAAACGGTGTATGTACCTATTTACGAGTCGTGTTAAGCTTTAATATTTGATAAAAATATAGCAAAAACTTTCTGATCTATTCAACAGGTTGTCCTACTGGAGGATTCTATGGACCTAACTGTAATATACTGTGTTCTCAGAATTGTCAAGAGAGACGTTGTGACATTGAAGACGGAACGTGTCTTGGCTGTGTTAGTGGTTACAAAGGTCACCGATGTGACGAGCGTGAGTATATTCAACATGATATGAAAAAATCCAAGCTTTTATGTGAGAAATTTGTCAATAATCCTTCCAACCCATATCTTTATATACGAATTTGGACATTTATTTATCAAAATATTATACAAAAGGATAATCCCCGTAGTTTAATTGTTTTTAATATTTTACATTAAATCATTCATATGATAATATTTCCACTCGTCTCTAATACATAAGCAATGCATTATATTTCAGAATATGACAATAATATATATGGCTTTGAGTGTAGCATATTTTGCGGCAACTGCAGTAATGGAAACGATGTAATCACATGAACGGAAGTTGTCAGTTTGGATGTGATGTAGGAGTGCATGGAGATAGATGCGATAAAGGTACAAAGAAAACACCGAAGGCTTTTTAAAGATTTTTGTCAATTTTGAGATTTTAGAACAAGAAAAGGAATCGCTATTCACCGCTTCATGATGCATGAAAAGTTTTTATCGTCTGCGTAGTTTTCGATTACAGGGACTTCACTTCTCCATTGTTCCTGATCCACGTCTGGTCCTTGTTGATTTGCTTTTAATAATATTAATTATGTTCAAAATTTCAACACGTATTTGAACACATGCTTACATATCATTCATCATTGCAGCTCCTGGTGTTACAGACTATGATGATTAAACATTTCCAGATTATTGAAATCCGTGTTTTTGTTAATTTTTCTCTAGGGATATACCTGTCATTATATCTCCATATGTTTCATCTTTATCTTCCTTTTTCCATAACAGCATGCCCATTTGGTAGACACGGGAAGAATTGTGCCGAACGTACCAAACTGTAAAGGTTGTAACAGATTCTCTGGGATCTGTGAATTTGCATGTAACCCTGGTTGGAAGGGAATGTTCTGCAAGAATGGTATTTTACTTCCAATATTAATATAAAGCATGCATTTCTTTGACAACAACAAAATAGTTGTTGTTTGAAACAGCACGTTTTATTCCTTGGTTACAAATTCAACCGAATGTCTTTTGATTTAGGTTTTCATGGAATATTGAATATTAGAAGCAGAGCAGTAAATATGTTAGAAACACACGATCTTTAATATTTGATATTGGATCGTATACATACAGGGAAATAAATCGAGAAACAGAGCACTCTTGTGTGCGCAAGAGATGAACACATTTTTTTTTTCAACAAGGGATAGTGTATCTCTTTGGTTGTTCATCACTATTTTTTTTCAGACCAGCGAGTTACATATCGGCAGCCATTTTTTTTTCGCTTACATGTGATATAATCAGTAACTGTATCTTTCAGAATGTGATGGATGGTTTTATGGTCCAAATTGTAATATATCACGTGGCTCGTGCTTGAACTTCGAACACTGCCATCATGTCAATCAAACGTGCTTAAGTGGATGTGACAGAGGATTTCAAAGAGAAAAAGAAAACTTCAAATAAAATCAAATCCATAGTCTTGTCAAATATATCCCTTAATATCATAGGTACAAACGGAAGTTAACTTTACAAATCAATTATACATACAATAAAAATATATAAATGTTAAGATTTGTTGATTTTAATATGACTTCAATTTATTATGGTATCTGATCAGTGTAGCACTGTTAAGGCTTACTACGAGAAAATCAACAGATAATACATACGCAAAAAAGAGAACTTTGAAAAACTGAATTTATTTTTCAAAAGGTGTTTCATAATTACATAAGCTAAATACTTGTTAAAATAACATAGTAAACCCACTCTGTATTAAATTAAGTTTGGCGGGATGGATGGATTCAAAATGTGACCAAAGTAAACATTTTATTACCTAAATAAATAACATTACATGTTCAATTGGTAAAGATATAGAATCTAGTGATTAGGAGGTACATTGTATGCAAAATATGAAAATAGACGTAAAATGCTTGAATGCTTCTATAATATCAAATTTTAATTTTAAATTTTGATACTTTTTTTTGTAGAATGTTTTGATGGGAAATTTGGATTAAACTGTATTCATGATTGTGGCATTGCTTCAAAAAAGCACGGTGTCATCATATTAATGGAAGGTGCTTAAATGGCTGTGATAAAGGTTTCCAGGGAATCATCTGTACACAAAGTAATGTGTTTATTATTTCCCTAAATACGAGGGGTTATCAATAAGTTCGTGGACTAGCGCTATAAAATTAAAACCGCTTGAGGTACATCAGTGAATTTTGAAATAACTAGTTAGCATCATCTTTTCTATCTAAATAATAAACCATAAATCATAAACTTTATTTTTTCATAGATTAGTAATGTTTTTGTAAGCAAAGGTATGTTCAGGCGGCGCAACCTCGAACACGACATTTTTGCGACCTATGTGTAACTGAGAAAGAACTCTTTTTATATAGTACAGACTTATTCAAAAGCATCGCTGTGTATATCTTTTATTTATAACTTTCTCTTTTATATCAATATATAATGTCATTCTTTAATATTTAAAGCAAATAAACAAAAAAATTATTTGCCAAATTAGAATGTGCAATGGGACTCCATTGCTACGGGTGTAATGCAACATGTAGCAAAGGATATTAAAATGTAACACGTGGCGCTATTATGAGAGCCTGTCTACAGTTAAGTAAAATTGATTTTAATTGAACTTTTTATATCAAAATGATCTGAGTAAAACTGTAGAAACTATTTTTATGGGTCCTATTCAAAACTTTCAAAAGTGCAAAAAATGATACATGTTATTGTTATAATCTGTTTTTATTTGCAGCATTAGGTATAAGAGGAACATGCTTTGAAGGATGTAAAAATAGTAAAGCAATTTTTATATTTTATGTGTTTGATTTTCAAAACCAAACGGAGTTTATGTCATTTCTCATGTTACCATGAGCCTCAAGTTTGTTACTTTTTTCTATCGTTTGAATAATTGGAAATACATTCCTATTTCAGTGTCCATTATTTTTTTTAAAATCCTTATGTGGTAGAGCATGTAATACGAACGATATTTTATAACGAATTTTGATTGAAATGTGCTTTTTTAATTATATAGGTTAATGCTAAGGATTCAGCAGTTACTATACCCATCATTGTAAGCCTGGCGGTAACCGTATCTATCACTGTGTACAGAAGGTATAGATGTTTTCATGTTTTATGTTCTATCTGAAATTCAATTTAGGATACGTAATTTGTTGAATTTATTTTTTTTTATTCTACAAAATATAGATTGCCATTTGGAACATTTTTTCTTCAATTTAGCTCTTTCTAAAGTAAACCTTTTTCCCACACTGCAAACAAAGACTCTTTTAATGTGAAAGACGTCTTTTAAAATTGAACGTACATTTAATTTTACTTGTTATTATTTTTTATCTTTGGACTGCGAAAGTAAATGGAATAAAGAAGAAAACAATTATAAGAAAAATATCAAACAGTCAAAAGAAGAAATTACACTGGATATAGATATATATGATAATGTCAGTGATAATTGCGGATACAAAGAACGTGGAGAAATAAAGCGAACGGGGAACATCTCTGATAAATCTGAGGATTGTACAGGATATCAGGAACTAAGTCAAATACGCCATCCTTCTTTGTATAAGCAACTGCGTTAGTGAAAAGTTAATGAAGCATTCTTGTTAAATCGTCTTTCTACCAAAGTTAAATGTATGATGAATAATAGATAGAAAATATGAAATGCCTTTTTTTATTTATAGTAATTTGCATTTAAAGATTTATCATCATCAACGTGTATTTTCCTTTATCTTGAAATAATAGAGACATTTTACAACCTGTTTGTTGGTATTTGAATTGATATTCCATTATTAATACACTGAATTGACTACGGATATTTCCGTTATTTCTTGATCTTGACGAGGAGCACACGGCGGATGGGACCGGTCAACAGGGGATGTTCAATCCTCCATAGCACCTGATCCCACCCCTGATGTTTTGAAGGTCCGTGTTTGATCTGTTCCTGTTTTATATTGTATTATGTACTTATGATCTTTAATACTGTTCATTATCATTTTTCATACATACAAACTTATGTGTATTATTGTTATTCCTTTAGACTTTATTGTAAAATAATAGTAAGGTTTCATCATTTTCCCAGTAAACACAGGACGTCAAAGCGACGTCGGATTTTGGTCGATATTTGGTCGCGACGTCGTATGACTAAATTTCAACGTCACTCAGACGTCAAAATGAAACGTCTTATCAACGTCGGTTATTGACGTCGAACAGACGTTGCTACTTGGTCATTGTTGTTTTTACATTGAAAAACGACAGTGTTTCGACGTCAGTTTACCAACTATTAAAAACCATTTTTTCTTTGTGTGTAAATTTAGCATTGTACGTAAACGTGCACATACACATCATTGACTCATTATTTTCAGTAACCAATTTGCCAATTACCATGGTTGTAAATACTTGACTTAGTACACATACATATACGGATACGCGTACTATCACAGAATATTGAGTTACTTCCCTTTGTCACTTTCCCGATAGGAGGCGTGTTTATATAAATAATATTTTTTTATTAGCTATTTTTTGTTGTCGTTGTTATAACCTTTTTTCATTGTTGTATTATAATCATATTCGATTTTCAAATTGTGTTTTTAAAATTAACAATATAAATTTTAAGCGCGTATTTTCCACTTCCGGTCGAGAAATTTGAACTTCCATTGTGTACAAGACTAGTGTGTAGCGTGAAAAAGAGTGAAATAAAGAGTTTGGAACCCATAATAAGGTACGTACATCTTGGTATGTTAACAGTAACAATACGAAGAACACATATACAATAGTATATTAACAAAAAATCGGGACAATTTAGAAGAAAGGATTTTGCTTGAGGTTGGGGGGGGGGGGGGGGGG
>PRKT01001174.1:71348-108011 GCA_003671525.1 Saccostrea glomerata
TTTGAATTTTGAATTTAATTGTAATGTGTATGTGATCTGGAGTGAACTTTCCAATCATGAAAACTTTGAAATTTGCATTTTAATGTGTGTGCAAAAAAAAAAGAAATTGTGAATGTGATTAAAGAAAGTAGGCAACTTAAAAACAGTAGTTTCCTTCTTGTTTTAATGATCACCTTTTCATTTCTTAATGTTGAAAAACTGACGTTGGTTAGACGTCGAAAACAAGACGTCTATGTGACGTTGAAATCTGACGTTGTGTAGACGTCAGAATAAGACGTCTAAAAAACTTTCATTTTCAACTATAATCCAACGTAAATCCGACGTCAGAAAGTGATGTCAATGCAACGTCAATCCAACTAATTTTGCCTGCTGGGTTGTAATGTTGTGTACAATTGTTTGGTATTTTAATGCTTTCAGGAGAGTATATCTACAACACAGAACTAAAAAAAAACTTGTAACAAGTACCTAGCTTATGTGTTAACGTATATACTTCTAACATGGAAAGATTTGAAAAACTATGCAATTGAAATTCGAAACAACGTTTCGAAATAATGGAAAATACTCCGTACTACCTCTGGGCGACATCCTGTACACGGAATTGTGGGTGTCATAGAACCATGATAGCATTAAAAAGTTCAAAACTTCAAAATATACATGGAAATATAGAAAATAAACTGTATTCCCCTCGATTATATCCTTACAACAAAGATTAAGGGAAAAAAACATTGCATCTTATAACCACTTTTATGTTTAATGGTTAACTTCCAGAAAAAAAATCTTATTAGAGGAAACCACACATATGTAAATTTCTGTAAAAGTTTAATGGCGAATAATGGCCATGGCAGCTTTACAATTTTCAGGAAATTACATTTAGTTACTGGTTACAATCGTAACCAAGGTTACCGACCCAAATACATTGGGCGATTTTGGCAACCCAAATGGCAAATGGCAAATACATGTAAATGAAAATCATCATAAAATGGGCAAATACATTGGGCGATTTTGACAACCCAAATGGCAAATGGCAAATACATGTAAATGAAAATCATCATGAAGTAGGCAAATATAGAAATGAATATGAAATAGGCAAATATACAAATGAAGCTGTAAAGCAACCTACTGGCAAATAATACATTGCAAATGTTTCATCCAGTCTGACACAAATAAGCAAATTGAAATTTCACACATATTGAAAATAATTATGTACAGTTGTAGTGAGCCCTGGGAACAGATGCTCACTAAATATAACCCTATTTAAGTTCAGCTAAAGATTGCATAGTCTTATTTCATCCGTTATACATACAAATCGGGAATCGTATGAAAATCAGTCACATGTAAGACAACAGTGAGCTCTGGGGCAAGATACTCACTACACATATAAATCACTATTCAAGTCCACCGACAGATTGTGGAACGCATCTAGAGAATTGTAAATTCATTGATGCGGGTAGGGTAACAGCTGGTTACATCAACAGCCATCGGAGGTTACAGCCATGCAGTGCGCCATGACGAACTTATTTGTTGAACTACGAAATGTACAACGAACACATATAAATCACTATTCAAGTCCAACGACAGATTTTGGAACGCATCTAGAGAATTGTAACTTCATTAGTGCGGGTACGGTAACAGTTGGTTACATCAACAGCCATTGGACGTTACAGCCATGCAGTGCGCCATGACGAAGTTAGGAGTTGAACTACAAGATGTACAAGGCTGAAAATAGAAAAATTCAGGCAGCAGAAAAGAGTGATATATGTTAAGTGTCTCAATTAGCCCCTTAAAATGAATATCTTCATTGTACTTTATATATAGCTTTAATTTGTACAGCTATATATGCGACCTTTCTTGGTTATTTTCATTTTGATAAAAATATGTTATTTTAGAAATATGACATAATAAAGATAACGTTTTCCCGCCATTTTAGCATATTTTGTATAAAACTGCTTATTTTCAAGCAGTTTTTCTTCCAGAAAATATAGAGCGCAGCCTAGAACAAGATTTATATTTTTACCAAAGATGTATCTATCCAATACTAATTAGTGACAGAAAAAGTACGTATGTTCTACACTGCGCTGTATGTTTCCCATAAGAAAAAACATCAAGAAAAAGGCATATTTTTGGCTTTTTTGTTAGATAGCAAAAATAGCATTATTTCTCATGTCATTTACAGCTAGTGAGTGCATATAAATGTGAAAAATATATTGGAAATATTTCTTATATAATCTCCTCTACGAAATAAATATCAATTAAACATATTTGAATGTCATTCTAAAATGTTAATTTTTAGGGGGCCAAAATTGGCTCATATCATATATACTCCTTTACACCAAACAGACAATTTATTTTATATATTCCTACATTACATACAGGGTGTTGGTGGGTAGGGAATTTTTAACACAATATAAAACAAATAAACAAATTTTTATCTTGAGATGCAGGATATGTCTGCTCCCCTTCATTCTCTTACGGAAAAGGAAGTTCTAAGGATTCGACTAAAATACCAAAAGTTGAAAAAACGGGGAAATATAAATGACCCAATAACCCCGAATATGGGCCTCTCTAAAAACGCGATTTAATTTTCAGCAATTAAATCGAATTATTAAAGAAAACCACACATATGTAAATTTCTAAAAGTTTAATGGCGAATAATGGCCATGAAAATCATCATGAAATGGGCAAATACATTGGGCGATTTTGACAACCCAAATGGCAAATGGCAAATACATGTAAATGAAAATCATCATGAAGTAGGCAAATACAGAAATGAATATGAAATAGGCAAATATACAAATGAAGCTGTTAAGCAACTTACTGGCAAATAATACATTGCAAATGTTTCATCCAGTCTGACACAAATAAGCAAATTGAAATTTCACACATATTGAAAATAATTATGTACAGTTGTAGCTAGCCCTGGGAACAGATGCTCACTAAATGTAACCCTATTTAAGTTCAGCTAAAGATTGCGCCAATGGACACTATGTGTCCACGCCACAATGGTGGTAGCTGAACGCTTCTGATTAACCCCCAACCCCACCCCCCTTCCTTTTTAAAGAATGGCAAAGCAAATAAATTAACATTGCATACCAAGACAAATGAGTATAAAACAATCGCATTAGCTACATCTATTATGTGTCTATTTTAATGTGCTTTACATTATTTAGTCAGTGAAATAGAGTGCCATGGCCATTAAAGTCCACCCTTGACATTTTAAAATTATGCAATACTTTCCTCAAAATTTCAACAAATATCTCATTGCCTTGCTCTGACAAGTGCACCCCATCATCTTAAAGTAGAGTATGATCAACCAAAGTGAACTCTGGGCAACAAATATATTCCCCTTGATGGGCCAACAACAAAGCTATAAACTCGAAACCCGACTTTAGTAAGAGCATAGTTGTCACTAGCATTACGCCAAATCAATCTAGGTAATATCTGAAACCAAATAATTTTCAATAATTGGTGTTGGTAACAGGACTTAAATTGAATCAAAAGAATTATTTATGCTATAATGCAAAACACCTTATGGAATTTGACCAAGCTTATTGCCATCGCAATGTAGAACCAGATTATATATCTTCATACCTTAACATTAATTTGATTCTTGGGAGGAGATGTCATCATCTCATGCCGCCTTTTCCCTGCCACCAGATATTAGCTTTCAATGTGGATAACCCAAAATTGGATCCCCCATTTTTTCTAGCATAACCAAAACCAGAAGTCTCTGTCGAGACTGTAGTTCTACTGGTTTATACTTAAAACAAAGGAAGAGAAAAGTACATGTAGCAATTGGGACTTGAAACTTCAATACAGCAATAAATAGAAAAATGATCCTTGCCACTCATCAATATAAAAACCGATGCACAGAATTATGTATTCTATCATAGTCCACCTGTGTGCCAAGTTATCTCGAAATAAGACCAAAACTGTAGGAGGAGTAGCATTTTGAAAAAAAAAATTCACAGAAATGTCTATTCTTAGTAACCATGGCAGCACGATTCATTTAAATCCCAAAATCATGCCATAATATTGACGACAGAAATTTCTATTCTTAGTAACCATGGCAGCACCATGCTTTGAAATCCCAAAATCATGCCATAATATTGACGATTCAAAAATACATATTCTTACACCCTCTGAAATATTCGTAAACAAAAATGATCATATCTGAAATAAGATTTAGAATAAAGGTATTGGAAAACCCATCAAGCTATACTGCTTGAGGTGCTTAAGAAGTAATACAAACAATTGAGTCTTTAGCCATCAATGATATTCTTATTTATCTCTTGTAACCTTTTGATCTCCAACGACCTAATTCTTGATATAATTGTCAATCTAGCATCTACAGAACTTTGCAGTCTTGACATGCCTACCACCATCTTTTTCATAACAACGTCTCAAGTACCATCAAGTTTACATTTAAAGCTTGTACCTGACAGATATGTTCTTTCCGTAGAATATGAGATACTTTAATGAACAACTAGCCATAAATTCTATTATCTATTTTTCATCAGGATGCCAAATCGGATGTGACCCACAAGATAATAAGACTGAACTGTGTATTGTTTAAACTGGAACAAGCTAAAAAATGTTATGTCCCTGATTACTTCAGTCCCAACCCATTCACTTGGCATATTAAAAAACAACCAATGATTCTTAAAGAAAGCATCACAACCTAATTCTGAATTCCATGCACTATCAGTAAATAATTTGAGTTGATCATCATCTACTAAGTCAATTTGTGGAACGTAACAGCAGCCATTGAACAAATCTGAAAAAAATAAGCCACACTTCCAAGTCCTCCTTAACCACCAAAGAAACCCTAATAAAGTGATGTGGTTTACAGACCCCTTGCATGATGTCATTAATAACGCTTAGTGAATACCCGGCCTGACAGAATGGCACGCAAACAAAAATTCAACAAACCTGCAAGAGCCTTAAATTCCTTAGAGTAGCCTTCTTTCTTGACATAAAACTGTTGATCAAATCCTTTAAACTATTCTACTTATCAACTGGGATTCTTAACATCATTTCAAACAAATCTAACTCAAAACCCAAAAAGGTCAGGGGAGTGGAAGGCCATACAGTTTTATCATCAGCTATTGAGGGGACACCTAACTGCTCGCATAGCCCCACAAAGAAGACATGATTTCATCACATGTATTTCTACCTGCCCTGCCAGGAAACAAAAAATCATCTAAGAAATGCACAACAGATTTCTGTCCATACTGTTTCTTCAATATCCATTCCCAATGTGATGAAAATTCCTCAAAAAGACTACAACACACCACAAAATATTTATTTAAAACCTACAAGCTCAAAGATCTGCCGCGTGAACAGGAAGCAACCTAAATGCAGACTTGAGGTCCATTTTTTCCCAATTCAAGGCCCCCTTACCCCACAAACGTAGTAACCTAACCGCATCATCTAATGAGGAGTAATTGACTGAGGAGAAAGATGGATCAATAAAAGAATTAACATTCAAGTTTTCCGGTTAAGATAAATGATGAATCAACTTAAATGATCCACCTTTTTTTTGGTACTAAAGCTACAGGTGAATTGAAGCCTAAGACTAGGAAAGGGTCTTAAATGGAATAGGCCAGTAACTCTTCCAGCATTAATTTAAAAAAAAGCTTTTTTCAGAATTCCAAGCTCATTATCTCTAGCTGACTTCATAAAACCCCTTCGGCAAAATTTCTGAACTCTACCTAATTATAATAAGAGTTTTGTATATAAGCTGCATGAACTTCTACTTTAACTGGGGAATAACCTAGGTCCTGCAGATTGTGGTGCACTGGGGTATCATGCTCAAGGCTGGTGTGGTCTTGATGAAGGTCCCTGGTTCCTGTATTATAATAGGTATCTTTGACCTGAAAAATCTCTAGAAGAATATTGATATTTAGCAGACGGTCCTTTTTACATGGATGAGGCTCGCTACAGTTCAAACATTTATGTAATTAATGGCACTGCTGTTTCACACAAACCCGATAATCATTATAGTCAAAGCATTTAATCCACCCCCATTTGTGGTGCACTGGGGAATCATGCTCAAGGTTGGGGTGGTCTTGATGAAAGTCTCTGGTTCCCGTATTATAATGGGTACCTTTGACCTGAAAAATCTCTAGAAGCATATTGATATTTAGCAGACGGGCCTTTTTAAATGGACGAGGCCTGCTACAGTTCAAACATTTATGTAATTAGTGGCACTGCAATTCACACAAACCCGATAATTGTTATAGTCATAACATTTACCCCTCCCCCCGGAAGGTTTTGCACCGGACCAATAAACGATGGTACCATGTACAGAAGCTGAAGCTCCTGATCAAATGTTCATGAAACACTTGAATTTCTTGCAATTCTTATTTGAAATTGCTCATTATAAAACTTCCACCTTATATCTGACAGCCTACCTGCTAGCCCCTAGACAAACAGTGTGGATTTATTTAAACAAGCCAAAAAAGAAATGTTGTAGGGTGTCATGTGGCATATACTGAAGAGAAAATCAAAAATGCATCAGTCCACTGCTGTACATGTGTAATTTTACTGTAACCCATTTCGGTTCAATTACTACTTGACCATTAGAGACTGTTAGTGTTTGTTTATAAACCATCAGGACCGCATTGGATAGAAGCTGACCTTAATCAATTCGCCCTCAACATTTTTTGTTTGATTTATTCTGTAGCATTTTCCCAAAACGACAGCATATACCATCGATCTTATTACCTGTTGTATCAACATGACTGGCTGTCTCTATACTGACATCAGATTCATTGCTGGAACTAGTGGGAAAAGTAACCAAACTTGTAGTAACCATGGTAACAATAATGTCTGTACAGGGTATGTTTTCCTCTGACGAAACTTCTGAAGATTCGACTGATCCCACTTTTTGGTTAACATTGGTTTAGGCCCACTCGTAGGTGCTGATTTCCGCTTCGCCGGCTTGGCAGCGGGTTTAACTCTAGGCATTTTCTGAAACTACCGACCTTGGAATAAGAAATACAATATAGAAATAGGCCTAATAATAAAGTTATTATTATCATTATTATTTTTAATATTGACTTAACGTTACGACTTCGACAATTTTTGTAAATAAAATCATTATTATCATATTTTGCTCAAATATTGACTAAGTGTTACGACTTTTCTGTTTTATATTACGCATGTGGTTTTTCAAAATCGAAAAACATCCGAAAGTCACGTACATAATGATGCAAATATACACGAAAATAAAGATTGCTAGAAACATTCTCCATAAATTTCATGCATAACTTGAATTTTCTAACACTATATAAAACAAATAAACAAATTTTTATCTTGAGATGCAGGATATGTCTGCTCCCCTTCATTGTCTAACGAAAAAGGAAGTTCTAAGGATTCGACTAAAATACCAAAAGTTGAAAGAACGGGGAAATACTAATGACCCAATAACCCCGAATATGGGCCTCTCTAATAACGCGATTTAATTTTCAGCAATTAAATCGAATTATGAGTGTTCGCCAAGCAACAGAAGAGTGATACTTTCAGTGGAACCTATATATCGATGATACTTTTAAACTGTTATATGTGTTAAATTGAAAACTGAATATACACCTGACCATTCATTTTGTTCTATATGTAATTATTTATTGATCAGGTTCATGATATGGTATAAGGCACACAATCAGGTGATCCATTTCAATCACATAATGAGGGAGGGGACGTAGACAATCAAAGAGACGATAAATTTCTTGGAACATTTCTGTATTTTCTGTGTTGCGATGAACATTGTTATATATTGATGTTTTCTGGTTTCAAAAATGTTTATTTTGTATATCAGTGTACTATGGTGGCATATTTATGCCATCCACATAATTTTTTGTCAAATAACATATCATGTCAAATCAAGATAATTATCTCGTCAAGTTATGATCTTGACTGGACAAGATAAAAGTCGGTGTTTGACGACAAACCAGAAAGTTTTCATGACTTGACGCGTTAGTTATCTTGACTTGACGTGATATCTTTTGTTGAAAAAAAGTTATGTGGATGGCATAAATATGCCACCATAGTGTACAGCTTTACAGACAGGACCTGAAAGAGAATCTAACTGAACACACATTTTACACTAAATATTTAGAAGTGCCCAACTTACAGATTGTCAATCACTGATGAATTAGCCTGTTAATTGTGAACACTCAGAATTCTACATTTTCTTATGTTCTACACTTCAGATATTCCAACCACTATAGACTCGGATGATAAAAGTAAGTAAGGCTGATACAAGAGCTGAATTTCCAAGCCAAATCTTAATGAGGGCTCATGATCTTATCACATAAAGAGATTACTGCAGTCTGAAGCATAGAGCAATTACTACAAATCAACAAAGTTAAAATATTATAAATCTGTCAATAATTTAACAAACAATTGCGAAAATGTTTCACATAAACAGTAGGGAAAAGTTAAAATTCAAAAGGAGAATTATCATTCAAAGATTGTAATATGTATCCATAAGTGAAATATTACTTTTTATTCTATCTATATGAAATGAAATATGGATTTTCATAATTTATTAAACTGAATTGTTCAGAATTAAAGGTCTTGAAAATATTTCATGATTCTGAAAATCACCCCATGTTCACAACACCTCATATCAGTCAGAAAACGTGATCATAATCCTTATAAAAGTTTTGCTAGCTAAAGTTATTGTTGTATATATTACTTGACATTACAAATAAAAAACGCGAGAATGAAATTTGTGCGCGTAGATAAACACACATAATGAATCGACAATTCTTTTGAATAATCCAAAGGCACTTCACAGAAGTGCCTATAATATAAGGACATGTACATTCAACTAATAAGCCGATGATGATCCTTCTAAACATTTCCATAGTTGCAAAATCATTTTACATTCTTACCGGATTCAAACAAAAATAAACATGAGCCTTTTATAGTAGGTGATAAATTATTTTGACAAACTTCATGGAAACTTCAGTATCATTTTTTCTTTACAAGAACGCATTTCTGAAAGATAATTAATAAACTCAATTTACAAAACAAAAATCTGTCCATCTTTGCTGATTGTTTAAAAAAAAAACCCCAAAAGAATAAGTGTTTATAATAGGGATTATTCATAGCACTGCATCACAGTAGCAAGTTATTTCACTATGTTATCAATCTACTTGAGTTTAAGATATCTTTTTCTTTTCAAAATAGCATTTTAGAAGACAATTCATAAACGTATTAATAAGAAAAATATCCGTCTTTGCTGATTGTTAAAAAATGACAAAGAAGCAGTATAAACAGCAAGGGATATGTACAGTAAATGAGTTATTATTCCGCACAGGCAGTAAACACAATAAACAAAAGAAATAAAGAACACATGTGCCTTAGTGTGATTGACCTAAATAAAAATACCCAGAGCAACGGACGTGATAAATTTTCTCTACACTATCATGCATCTGCATTTCATTCAAAGACTTCTTTACTTTAAAATTTTGTTCTGTTCCGAAAACAGGGAAAGAGGATTCTAGAATAAAATATTTGAATAGATCCGTTGTTGTTCTTCCTCCAATTGCATAATTCATTTTGTGACCTTGTATTCATTTGCTTTAGTTGGCGACTTTTTGTTTGTTAAATTTCTGTTTTCAGTTTGTGGAGAATAGCCTTCAACAATAAAATCTTATAAACTATAAAAGGACAACATCTTAATGACTACATTGTACATGTTTAATAACTTCATTATTGATAATATATATGTACCCTTTTTGAGAAGATTTAAAAAAAAAAAAAAAGCAAGATTCTTTTATCAAGTAAAAAAAAAATACATATTTATTTGTTCAGCGATTCCTATGCAAATTGCTACCAAAACTAATAATTTAACTTTAAAAATAACTGTATTGCCGTGCGTGCTATAATTTCATTAATCTTTTTGAAAGTCTTTTCATTATTTAATGTGGCACTATATGTTTTCTTGATAATAATTTTTGGGCAGAAAAGTACAGTAGCATCATGACATGCGTCTCAATTCTTATATCAAACAATAGTGGGGTCAGGACTGTCAGAAGATATTGCTTCCGTAAATATTTTTCAAATGACATGTTCAAATTTCACAAGGTCTAATTATATAAAATACAAATTTATATTTTGTTTAATTTCTTTCATTACTTTACTTAATACAATGTTCAAAGCATTTCGCATGAATTTTTAATATGGTGAATAAATATATCTGCATTTTAAAGTTGTGCCCCAATAAATACTTAAAATGCATTTAATGAAACTACGACTTCAATAAAATTGTTAAATAACAGTTTCATTGAAAAATATATAGTTGTGGAATCCGAAATAAAATTATTTATTCACATAATTATATAGATATAATGATTCAATATGCAGAATTAATATTAGAGAATAATTTAATTGTTCCTTTGTTTTTGTTAGCACTGGAAAAATGAAAGAAACCAATCCAATTTTTAACTGTATCAACTACATACTTGAATGATGATTATTCACTGTAATCATTTTAGAAATAATCATTTAAGAAATTTCTTTTCTAAATGAAGCAAAATAGTTTCTTTGGACTTAGCAGGACTTATCTTTCTTATCTCTGTTTTCTGTCTTTGAAATTGCCCCAAGCCGGGGGAAATTAACCCCTTCAACATACTTATTATTTGTTTTATGAATTTATTATTTTGTTGCGTTTCTAATTTATCAGTCAGAAAAATATTTTGTAAAGTTCTTTGATACATGTACTTTGAACATCTTTGATTATTTTGATGTACAAGGAAAGTTTTTTTTGTACTTTAAAACTTAAAAGCATTTTGAAAACAGTCATGCTTTGGGAATTGACAATCGCCAGATGTGGTTGAAAGTTCCCCGGTCTACCCTAGTGAAGTAGATTAGATTGAATGAACAGGAAATGGCGGTGGTAACGTTTATTTACTCAGTAATCAATATTAATAGTTTATCTTCTGCAAATATTAATTAAATTATATAACCAAAAACAGGAAAGATTGGGCAATTCCTTCTCCATGAACTGATCTCTCAGTTAAACGACATAATGTATCTAAGTCTGATCATCTGAGTTTGTTCATACTAAAATTAGCTAACACCTAATATCTACAAGCCAACGTTTGACTTGAGCCTCGACTTGAACCTTCAGAATGGAATTTGTCTCACATTATCTCATATTGATGAAGAAACACAATTAATTACAATAGCACATTTTGGTTTCCTATTTTTCTATTCATATGAAGTAGAATTTATGCAAAAACTTACGCGTGAAAAAAAGAAAACACTTGTTGTGGCCTTCAACTCGACATTTAGATATATCGATGACGTATTGTCAATTAGCAATGGTAATTTTCATTCCTACGTCGATTCGATATATCCTGGTTAGCTTGAGGTAAAAGATAACATAGAGTCTGACACATCTGTTTCATACTTGGATATATTACTTGAAAAAGACGTTAATGGTAATCTAACAACCAAGCTATATGATAAACGAAATGGCTTTACCTTTTCTATCGTCAACTTGCCTTACTTATGTAACATATACCTTCATCTCCTGCAGACGGAGTATATATTTCTCAGTTGATTCGATACGGAAAGTGAACAATTTCTAAAACGAGGTAAATTTTTGACAAGCAAGTTGATGAAACAAGAATACCAGCAGTCTAGTAAGTTTTCGTAAGTCCTATGGCCGATACAAAGACCTTGCCATCAAATAGAATTTATCATTGAATCAGATGCTGACGGACGTTTTTCATTTCAATTGTTAGTCCATTATTTAAACACTGAATTGACGACAGATTTTTCCGTTATTTCCAGATCATGACAAGGAGCACACGGAGGGTTTGACCAGTCAGCAGCGGATGCTCACTTCTCCATGTCACCTGATCCGACCTCTGATGATTCAGAGGTCCGTGTTTGCTCTGCTCTTATTTTGTATTGTTTTACGGACTTTGAGATTGAATACTGTGGTCATATCCTTCTTGGTTTCTCTAGTGGACGAAACTCTACAGAGAGGCCGGAATGAAACAAAATATATCTCTGTTGATAATTTAAACTATTATGATTTTTTAAACAATAATTAACTGTAATTCCATTTATTCTATTCCAAGGCTTTTAGTGTGACATCAGAAAGATTTGAAAAATCAATCATGATGTTGGTATTGATTATTTGATCCTTGGTCTTGAAGTAAATTTTGTCACCATCTGCACGGTCTTATCTTACAAAAAGTTTCACATCCCAACATTTGTTGCTATCGAGTGCCTTGCATTGTTCGATAGTCTTAAGGACAGACAATACAAAAAAAATTTTCTTTGAAAAAGATTTAATATCATGTCACAAATTTAGAAATGTGGATGGTTCTTAAATTTCTCTCTCCAAAAAACTGGTATATGAAAATGACTTGGAAAATATACGTAATATTTCAATGAAAAAACAAATATAGACAAATCATATTCAATAAAGCTTTACAGGTGAAAATAAATTTCAGAATTTGATAACATGGTGCTAAAAGTGTAATATAAACTTTAAAAAAATATACCAAGCCCGGTGAATTTTATTAGGAAAAGCTAAATGGTAAAAATCAGCCTATGTGATATTGCTATTTTCTTTTTTGTCATTTTGATCTTCCTCTTAAAATTCACCTGGCATATATTTTTCAAAAGTTTATATTACACTTTTAGCGCCAAGATAACATATTCTGAATTTTTCACCTGTAAACCTTTAGCGAATGTGATTTGTCTATATTTGTTTTTTTTTATTATTGAAATATTACTAATATTTTCTAACTCTATTTTATTTTCCAGTTCTTCGGAGAAAAAAATTCTGAGAACCATCCACTTTTGTAAACTTGTAACATGATATTAAATCTTTTTTAAAGAAAAAAATGTATCATCTGTCCTTAATATCATCTCCGGAGTTTTAAATAATTTTTCGACATTAGCGACTTATCTAAATATTCAACATGTTGTTTTCGATAGAGCTCTTGGGTTGATGACTATTTATCTTCTACGAGAAATAATTTTAAGTTATTCACGTTCACAAATTGTATTCCTTCCTATGATCAGATATTTGTTAAATTCCATCCCTTACAGAGCAAGATACGGCTTACCGCCTCGATTGTCCTGGCATACTCTGTAATGATCTGGATTTATCCTGCAATGTTTTCAACTTTCAAATAAATAATTATAAAAACGATAATTAGAGATTAAGCTTATCAAAATAAAATAATGTACGGTAAACCCCCTTATTATTTACACTCTGTTTGGGTTGCTTTCTCTTAAAAAAATCTTCTGTTACAAACAGCATCCATAGAAGAATTGATATCATTATTTCCATCATACTATTGTCAGTTTTTATTTGCGTTCAAATCACAGTTATGATAAATAACGCTGCTTCATTAGTTAGTCTATTGATTTAATTTTTCTATTTCAGAGACCTTTTTGACATACACATATTATTTAAGTTTATTCTTCTTTAGATGCATTATATAATTTTGCAATCCTTGTCTACTCTTTTTTTACATATCCTTTCATAACAAAACGTATTCACCATCTTAAAGCAAGTGAATTACTTTATTTGAATTGCTACACTTTGCATTGGAACGTATTATAAGTATAATACAGGGTAAATAGAAAATTAAACCAGAAACTACTCACAACTAGAAGAAATAACGTAAATGAAAGTAAAGACGAACGACAATTTTTTTTTTTTTGTTGACATCCTAAATCAATAAGATATTCAGTATAATAAAATAAATGGTGCCCGAGTTGAAATTGACACACCTTGGTAAACCAGTGTCAACCTCTGCTGAAGCGTCGGTTGACAATGGTTTTCCTTGGGTGTCGATTTCAACTTTGTCCCTCCAAAACAGGCATCATTTATATATTATCAGTTTGTCTTGCTCAAATATTACACATAATTTTTTTAAACGTTAAACTGACTTTCTAACAGCTTTGTGGGCTTTACATCTACAAATAGCATCAACTGCAAGTTCCAGGTACAGCATAAACAAAAATACTTATGATATGCACAATAAATTGATTACATAGTAAACTGCAAACAAAATCATGCATGTATAATATTCAGACAATATCAATTATAAAAAGTACATGGTTGCCGCTTATATGACAAGAAGTTTTGTTGATAAATTTGAGTGCATGGACCTCGTGTAGACCTCGTGTAGACTACTGGATATACCGTTATACAAAGAAAATTAAAGTAAAGAAAGATTGACATAAACTTTCCGGATTGATCGAGTGTTGTAACATTACAGTGACCTTGTGACCTTGACTGTGATCTATATCCTGAAAGTATTATTTTGGAACTTTCTCAGCTATGTTAAGGAGGGCCAGAGTTCACATTCCTTGTACACTGTATTGGAAGTTAAATTGTGACGTCATTGAAATTTAACAAGTCACATAAATTAATTAACGACATGATCATGCGTAAATTACAACTTGAATTTATTTATTTTATCGATTATTTATAAAATTGCAATACTTGATAGCAAGACAGTCGAGAAATAGAAGAAAGTCTGTCGTCGAATATGACGCCATCAGCCTTGACATGACGCAGCACATGTGATCTAGAGGACTAGATTCACTGGTTTTATAATTTCAAGAATGCTTAAATAAATATAATACCATGGCTAATTTTTAAACCTTATCATTAAAACTAAAAGAAAATACTTTATTAAATAAAATGTATATAGAATATAGATTTATCTAGCAGCAATGGAACTACACAGGGACAAGGAATGTAGAGAATATCGCTAAAACGATGAGCGTATTTGTGATTTACATCAAAAGTGCAAGGGCAAAGACTATTTTGTTTGAGCTGAAATTTGGAATATTTATTAATTACATCGTGTATATTTTGAAAAGTGCTGGAGCTGATCCTGGTCTGCCCAACTTTATTTTTATTTATAAAAGAATTTAAGCAAAGTGGAAATTTTAGCTATTATAAGCATTTTCGGCAAAATTTTCAGTACTTCGTTAACAGCACTGACTAGCTCCTAGCACGTTTAGGTAGAGGAAATACACATTTTTTAATGTGTATCAATTTTTTTTTCTTGAAAAACAATCGTAAGCCCTTGCACTATCCCTATTTCCAACATTCAGCTTGACAATTCTATTTTATACAATTTACATGACTGACAACTGATACGTGCAATATAACTGGTAATAACTACGGCCAAATCCTGTCCATTATTAATATCGATATTACATTTTCTACAAGTTTTCAGTTGATTTGTTATAACTTTTAAAAGAAGTAATACATATTAAAATGGTGCAAAGGTAACATTTTCCATATCGGTCCTTAACATAGCTGAGGTATTGCCGCCGGGTGTTTCTCAAACACATCTTGTTATCGAAGAAATGTATGTTGCATAAATTAACATGCATTTTGACGACGGTATTGTTCAGATTCTTAGAAAGTACTATAATGATAGATTTATTCGTAAAGGAAAAACGCCACTGAATAAAAAAAAAATACATGATCTAAAATGTGCATCAAATAAGTCATCCAAAAGCAGGAAACATTACGAGTTTCCCTTTCAAAAACTTATTTCTCGGTAAAGTGGAGATAATGTATATAAATCTTATCTTCTGTTTTCGCTAGCAAAAAATAACAGCCATATCAGCAACCAAGCTTATAAATGATGCTCTACGTTATAACACTAAACAAAAGGTAAATTTTAAATCATATTTCTTAATACTTTTTTTGTAAAATTTGGTTTCTTATCCAAATTATTTTTGATAAATAGTAATATTCCATTTCTCTCATTTAAATTTATTTTTAACAGTTTGTTATGAATTGGTGATTTATATGAAAGATTTCCAATCCCGTGCAGACACATCCAAACCCTTGATAAGAAAGTCATCAGAAATGAATCAGGAAACGGCACAGTATTCCAATAGAACGTTTTTATTCTCAATGCTGTCTCCAACGAATGAAACTACAACGAAAAGCTGGAACAAATCAAAGAACGTCTCCGACGATCTCTTTCAAACTAACAATTTTCAAAACCATTCCTCTTTTTCATTCTTTCTGTTTAATTTAAAAACTATTGCAGAGACCTCGGAAGGATATGAGAAATCAATCACGATCCTCACAATTATTATCGGATTACTGGGGTTCATAGGGAATATTGTGACTATCTTAAAAATTTTATGCGACAAACAGTTTCATACTCCAACATTTATTGCCATCGGATGCCTTGCGTTGCCAGATACTCTAAATATCATGATTATTTTTGTACGAAAATTTTCCAATTTGGTAAATTATGTTCAGTTTCAGCATGATTATAAGGAGAATATTTTCGAGTTTTTAACTTATTTTTTTCTAACCGAAACTTTTTATTCATGTTCAACTGGACACATTCTGTTCCTTACTTTGATCAGATATTTATTAATAGTCCATCCGTTACAGAGCAAGATGAGACTAACTGTGTCGATTGTCTTGACATGTTCTGTAATGATTTGGATATATTCATCACTTTTGACAGCTTTCATATTAATAATGATAACAACAATTTATAAAGATCCAATTGATCGTTCTAAAATGGTTATTACCACATTAAATTTTGTTAGTATTTTAAGGAGCTTGCTTGCTTTCTGTGCAATCATTATTATACATATCAAAAAGGTGAAGGCTCTAAAAATGTCTTCCGTTACAAACAACATCCTTAGAAGAATGAATGTTATTATTTGCATTATACTATCAGTTTATGTTTTCTCTCTTATTCCATTAACGGCATATAATTGTTATTCATTATATGGGATTTTTACGGATAGTCCTTTATCATTTACCTTTGTTTATTACGCATTTAATATTGATATACTTTTAGGAATCCTTAATTTCTCTTGTAATCCTTATATAATTTTCTTGGCTTCATGTATCATTTCATAAGCAGATGTTATCAGGATTCTTGAAGGAAATGCGTTTTTCAACATAATAATAGTAATTTGCTTTTAAATTTTTTTAATAACAAACCCGTATATCTATTTTAGACACACACAAAAAAGATGGAGGACATGTTAAAAGCTGTCTGTAAGCATTCATTTTAATTGTTAGTGTATTATTTATACATGTACACTGAATTGGTGACGGGTTTCTCCGTTATTTTTCGATCATGACAAAGAGAACACGGTTGGTGTGGCCGGACAGCAGGGGATGCTCATCCCTCCAAAACCCCTGCTCCAACCTCTGATGTTTTGGCGCACTGTGTTTGATCTGATCCTGTTTTGTATAGATTTATAGATTATTGATATTGAATACTGTTTGGTAACTACATATTTTTTCATACATATGTACTTACATGTATGTATAGTAATATTGTTTCTTTTTGACTTTGTTGTAAAATATGAGCAAATGTTGGATAAATGGACAATTATGGAATGTTGTATAAAATGTTTTTGTCTTGTAAAACTTTCAAAAGATTATATCTACAACATAAATCTAAAATTAAAAAAAAACTTCTAACAAGTACATAGTGCTAATAAATGATAATAATAATAAAAAAAAACATTTTGAACAATTGAAAATCATATGTACCCCTAACATGCAAAAATTTGAAAAGTGTTCAACTGAAATTTAAAAACACCATTTAAAAATAATGGAAAATATTCAATACTACATGTATCTTTGGTGGTCAGAAAACAATGCTACATTAAAAAGTGCAAAGCGTAAAAATGCAAAGGGAAATATTGAAAATCAATTGTATTCCCTGAGATAATAGGCTTACATCAAATATTTTGAAAAAAGAACAACATTGTGCCTTACAACCAGGATTGTGTTTGATGGTAAACTTCGATCCGGAATAATCAAAAGCTTATAAGTGTCCGCCAAGTAACAGAACATGAAAGCAACTGGAGAGAATAATCTTCAATGGAACTTAATGCTGATATCGATGATGCAGGGAAGCTGTTCTCTGTTTATCAATGAAAACTGATTATGGACCCAAACCTATATGTAATAATGAATCATTTATTTATTTTTATGTGTAAGTGTGTAATTATTACATGTAGTTTATCAGGTTCATGTTATGATACGAGACACACAATTACGAGATCCATCCCAATGAGACTATCAGAGAGGGGAACATGGACAAAGAGATGATAAATTTCTTGAAATACCTAATCAGTCCCAATGTGTTGCGATAAATATTGTTATACATGTGTGTTACACCGATCACTTTTCTGTTTTCAAATAAAAAACGCCAATATTTCCAAAACAGTTTAGGTTGCATTATAATCTTACACACAAGACCTGAGTAACTAAGTGACCACACAATTTTTACTTTGAATATTTACGGTTTCCTTACCTACATTCTGCATTTTCTCATGTTCAGCACTTCAGACATTCAATCTACCAGAAAGTGATAAAAGTTAGTGATGCTGGTAGAAGAATTAAATTTCCAAGCCAAATCTGAATTAGCAGCCATGACATTATGACATCAAAAGATAGCTTTAGTCTGTAGCATAGAGCATTTACTACAAATTATCGAAATTGATATAATATCAAGCTTGCATTCATTTTACAAACAATTTCAAACCACGTTTCACCTTAACAATCTGGAAAAGGTTAACTCCAAAAGGAAAATCATGATTTAAAGATTGTAATATCTATAGATTAAAGAAATATCATAGTGTTTTCTATTAATATGGAATGAAACCTTAATTTTCATAACTTACAAAACCACACTGTTAAGAGTGAACTGTTTTGAAAACAATTAACGATACTACAAATCACTTTATGCATATGTTCACTACATCTTATATGAGCCAAAAAGCTAATTGTTGACCATAAGCTTAATACATGTAAAAGGCTTGCTAGCTTACGTTTCTGCTATATATAATCCTTGACGAATCAAAATCACGGGAATGAAAGTGTGTATATATAATAGTCATTCTTCATAATTATTTAGTTTTAGAATTAGCCTACAGTTTCAAATTAAAAACACCAAGAGTTTTGTGGGAGGTAATTCCCTCCCCCCCCCCCCCCCCCCCCCCCCGTCCCCGGAGGTTTAAGCATCATTTTTACCTTACAAGAACGCAGTTTGATTGATTGATTGTATATTGTTTAACGTCCCTCTCGAGAATTTTCACTCATATGGAGACGTCATCGTTTGCCGGTGAAGGGCTTCAAATTTAGACCTTTACTTGGCACTCAGGGCCATTGAGCAGTGAGGGATCTTTATCGTGCCAACACCTACCGTGACACGGGACCTACGTTTTTAAGGTCATATCCGAAAAACCCATGACTTCCAGTTCTGATGCCGAGCGATTGCCGAAGGAACAGTCACTACCTATTTTTATGTCTTAGGTTTGACGCGGGGCCGGGAACGAGAATTGAACCCGGGCCTCCCGATCACGAAGCGAACGCTCTATCACTAGGTTGTGAACGGCAGAACCTAGTTCAAAAAGACAATAAATAAACTAAATAAACATAAAGAAAACATATCCATTCTTGCTGTTTTTTTTAATATAAAAAGAGAACCTTTGTTTCTATACAGTTAATTGTAGCACTGCATCCAAGAAGTAGGTTATTTCAATATTCATGATTCGGCTGAAAGTTAAGGATACTCAACACAAACAAAAATTTGACGTACGAATTGATATATATTTTTTGACTAACTCTGATTTGAAAGACATATATAATGAATCCCTGAAAAAAAACGAAGGTTTTCCTTGGTGGATAGATACTGGTGGATAGGATTTATTTTGCTTTCTACATATTTCCATATTCATTTTTCACAACTTTTTAACCTTATAAAAAAATCATATGAAAATCTCCTACCATACTTGGTAAAGATTATTGAAGTTACCAGTTTAAATGTAAATCTTTGAGCAATTTTACTGATTTTAGTTTTTAAAAATGTGTTATGGATCCCTAAGGTATCATTTTTCTAGGAAAAATGTATTTTAAAAACAATGCATAAACGTATTTATAAGAAAAATATGAACCATCTTTCCTTAGTGTTAAAAGATAACAAAGAAGCAGTAAATACAATGAGGGATATGTATAGTAAATCAGTTATTGTTCAGTGCAGCAACGAGGAAGGAACAATACACAGAAGAAACAAAGAACAGTTGGGTCTTAGTGTGATTGACTTAAATAAAAATTCCCTGAAAAACAGACAGGATATTTTTCTTCTTCTCTATCTTGTAGTTTCCATTCATTTAAAGGCTTCTTTATTTTACAATTATGTTGTGTTCTTCTGAGCACATGAAAAGTGATTTCTAATATCTCACATTTGAATAGATCTTTATGCTATTTTTCCGATTGCATAATTCATTTCATGGACCTGTATTCATTTTATAGAACTGACGCAATCCTAGGTTTTAAAATTTCCGTATTCTGTTTAGTTAAACATTGGAATAACTTTCCAAAAGTACTCTGATCATGTTATGTATCAGAATGGTGAAGTTTATTATTGCAATTAATTGTGTAGTATTTTAAGAAAAATGTCCCTCTGTATTTATATATATTATACCGATGGACACTAATTTAACTGATTAAAAGTCTCTCATTTCAAGGCCCGAAAATAAAAAAAAAACATCACTGTAATGCAGTAATAGGTTAACAATTGAACAGACTGCATTTGCGCAATAAATTTATGAACATTTCGAAATTCTGTTTATGATTGAGAGTTTTTGCCTGAGTAGTTTTTTTTATGTTATTTCCGAGAGGTAAAATACAATGATGTCTTTAAGTGTCATCGAAATTTAATGTTACTATCCCCGGTAGTTTCCTAAAAAGTTTCAGTAAATTTCATTTTGTGGTAACAGAGGGGTTGTGGATAAAAGATACGATAAATCATACGGCATAATGGATGGTCATTCTTGAAACATGATTTTCATTAATAAATATTGTTATCTTCTTTCAGTTAAAACAAAGTATAGGATCGACGATGGATCCGAGGTGTATATTATTTTAGTCCTGTTTGTTTTTCTGTTTATTTCTTTTCTTTGACTGTTTGTCTGTCTGTTGTCTTCAATATAACTTTTGAACATTGAGAGATACATACTTCATATTTGGTATACATACCCCACTATAAAAGTTCTTCAAAACACCAAAGTCAATGACCTTGTTACCTTGACTGCGATCTACACGCTAAAATTGCTTTTTCGAACTATTGCAAAAACGTTCGAACCATAGGAGATAGACTTTGTATTTGGTAGGCGTTTTCCACTTATAAAGCACATCTCTAATTAGGCTCATACAAATGACACCAAGGTCAATGACGTTGTGGACTTGACTGTGACCTCTATGCTTAAAATAGCTCTTTTCGAACTTTCGCCATAACTTTTGAACTGTAGGCGATACACTCTTCATTTTTCCAATACATAATTCACGAATTAAGTTCTTCCAAAAATCACCAAGATCAATGACCTTGTTACCTTTACTGTAATATATATGCAACGAATAGCTTTTTTGAACAATCACCATAACTTTTGAACCATAGAAGGTTGAACTATTTCACAGTACGAGGGTTGTCCCGTAAAATCGTGGACAAAGCGTTATTCTCAAAATGTAATGGGCGCATTAAGCTGAAAATTTCAGCAAATGTTTATTTATCATATTTATGTGCATGATAATTTTTTTTGATACAATATAGGCAAAAATAAAGATTTTATTATGCTTGAATGTGCACGGGGTATTGTCCTACGGCGCACGGACAAAAAACCAAGGTTTTATTAAAGAATACACAAGTTTGAATTCAAAATAAAAGTTTTTAAAACATAAGATTTGAATTAAAATTATCCTAATTCAATTCAACAATCAATTTTGTAGTATATGTAAAACATGGGATTTGGTTAATTTTTGGCAGTTTCTCGAGCATTCGAGTTGGGAAAGTGGTAAACGCAACACACGAAAAAAGGCGACGTTTTATGACGTTACGGCGCACCGGAGAGCAGTTCTGTTTTAATTCAATGTTGTAATGACACCTTTAGAGACTTGAAATGACTGAAGAAGAAAAAAAGATTATAACAATATCACCATATCTTAAGTATACAAATGAAATAGGCGTTTTCTTAGCAAAGTCTTTTTTATCGATTCCCTGGGGAGTACAAAACATACGGACATACGCCTAACGTAATAGCAAAAGACGCTGTCACAGTTGACCGCCGATATGAGATTTTCTATTAGTTGAATGATGGAGAAAATATTGTCCGTAACTTACTGATAAACCTTCAGAAGATCGCATGAGGGTGCCAATTGGTTCTTCGACTGTTTATGGAGATTAAGTATGTGTATCAATGAAATTCCTAAAGAATGACTCTTCATAACATTGCGATCTGGCCCCTTTTTAAACGCGGATTTTTTGCTTTTGAAATCAAAACATTGACATATTTTAGCTAAAATGTACAAGTATGGTATGAATACAAACACTTCAAAATCTTTTTTGATGGAGAAACTCTCAATATATACATAATATCATTGAAATAAAAATGCATACATCAGTGCCAAATCTCAACTTTGCCATTGCGGCTATGTAGGTCATTGTATTATTTGAATAAGGAGGCGGAGCGTCAATCAAGCATGCGAATAGTGTGAATATATTATCGAGTGTTCGACGTGTACTTAATATAGTTTTTAAGTGATATCTTATTAAAAAACTAAACAATCTTAAAACCCCCTCACCTTTTTTTCCGGCTTGGGACCGACAATATGTAATAATTTTGGCAGGTTTAGGTTTTGTTTTTACTGCTTAGCTTTTAAACGGGTATATCAATGAAATAATTATTTTTGAAATTCGTTGAAATAAAATGTAAACACAGTGATACGGTTTCTATAAACATAATGTCTTATTAAAGATGGTATTTTTTAGAATTTACAGTAACGTAGCTTATTTCTCAAGGGATAATTATTTCAATTCTAAAGCGAAAATAATTTCATTTAATTTTTTTTTTACATGTAAAATTGATTATCAATAGCATATAATTTTGCAAAAAATCTGAGTGTTTAAACAAATATATGTATGCGGTTGAATTTTGATAGAAAGCCAGGATAATCATGTAAGAATTAAATCTCTGAATCATCATCACTGCTGGACGATGAAATATCGGTATCGTGTCTTTTGCACAGTCCAGAACGTTGTCGGGCATAATCTGACTCTGAAGCTCCGTGTCTGCGTGTCTCTGCACTCCTATGTACCACAGTACCGACGCAACATGCGCACAGCTTCCCAATAACCGTGCTCCAGACTTACACTGACAGTACCAGTATTTGATGGGATCTTCCTCGTCTGATGCATCAAATTGAATCCATAAATAGTATGATTTTGACGAGACAAGACGTGATTGTATTTTTGCTTGAAGAATATTTGTCATAGTTTTAGTAACGAATATTTCGTATCCTCCCTCCTCATCCAAATGTTCGCGAGAATATGAAGACGCTTGTTTTATTTGATAAATCCGGATGTTAATGATCTTAAGTAGTTTTCTGACAACTTGGGAAAGTCGGGAACAGCATCAGCGGCATCAATTTTTGACATTTTATTTGATAAGATACGTTTTCCAGAAGAATTTATGAATAAGTCTTTTAAAGGATTTGTAGTAATTTTGGATTTCTCAAGCATTTTACGGGATATTTCAAGATCATCGTCCGAGTCACTCGCGAGAGATGGCCTTAATGCATTTATTAATGAACCAACAATACGAACATATTCACCAATAAATGGAATTTGAGTATTTGTCACGACGTTTGCCAAAAACTTCCACTTTTTTAACCTCCCATTTGCAGATTCTACAGCCCATCTTATTTTGGTAACTAATCTAGACGTATTTGCCTCAAATAGTGAATGTTGCTTTTCCCCCTTCCCCGGAAAATATGGTGACTCGGACCTCAAACCTACAGACTCGATTACATCTAATGAATCTCTAAAACCCCTGTCTAATACAAAAATGTCATCTTCTTTAAACCAATTTAGTAAAGCGTCATCTTTTAGTAAAGTTTTATTTAATATATTAGCATCATTGTTTTTGCCATCCGCTAGATATGGACCCAGGATATCAACAATGTAGCCATCATACGCAACAAACATCATTGGTTTTACAAGGGGCTGACCTTTGTACATATACAAGGATCTTCTCTGAAAACTATATTTTGCGCTTTTCAACTATCAACTAATAATATTGCAGTGTCGTCGTCACCAGATGCAAGAAGTTCGCGCGCAAATATTGTTGTATGTTTTGCTATGATTTCATCCCTTGTAATGTGATTTAAGCCCATATATTTCGGAACAAACTGGTCCATCAAAACTGTTCTTGCACGTTTAACAATTTGACAAACGCACTTGCTTTTCTTGATGTTAAATATCGTCTTAAGCACTGTGCTTGAGAGACCTGTTCTAAGTTTCGTTAAAAGAATCCCTATAACCGTTTTCTTTGAATATTTCTTCTGTCTTAATCCATGAATCTGTGAACATAGTGCCTCAAAATCTTGTGCAGTCAAATTCATATAATCCTCATCATTTAGGGATTCGTTGTCGAAATCCACTCGTGTATTCTCAGATTTTAACAACAAAAGTTCCCTACACTGAGATAAATAATCACTTAATTCACCTGAGGACAATTTCTTTGTACCCATTTTCATCCTATGAAAATTTTCATTGATATGTTGATCTTTAATCATGCTTTCATTGGACAAGTGAGAGGGGCATACACGTGCTTTTTCGTGCAATATAACATTATGTTTAAGAAATACTTGTGCGCAAGCTTTCTTAGAAACAGTTTTTCATTGACTTTTTACGGGATCTGCAAATAGCACAATATTTGTGTGACTTTGTGCCGATGTAAAATGTTTTAACGTCAACATTGCCCCCAGTAGTCTGAAACTTCCCCCTATTCATATCGAGGGTGCATTTTGTGCAGATGTGGTCATCCCCCGTGACTTTTCCTCCCGTAATACGCGCTAATTCAGTCCTCCGTACTTCGTTTATCTTTCCCCTGAGGCTTCTTCGATTAGATTTATTTGTGCGCTTTTTACAAACAACACAGTTTATACTTTTAGGCATGGTGAATACTAGTAAATGTTTTCCGATTATAATACTGTATAATGACGGTTTTAACAGAAAAAAGGACTGTATAAGTAAACTTAAATATCTTCCAGCAATTTAAGTGAGAGTTTTCTTGAAACAGACGCACGTTTATAATATATAAACACAGTACCTAAAGAGAATTTCTAATTATGTTTAATAAATATAAGCAATGATTAAGTAACAGATGTATGCTATAGGCCCCCCGGAGTAGATCGATAGATACTTACCGAAAGAAAAAAACAAACAAAGGAAATTGTCAAAAATAGTGTTCAATAACAGGTAAATAAAACAATTCACCCTATCATATAGATACATGTAAATCAAGTATGCACGTTTCCAAAATATTTTCAAATAGAAGGGTTGTCCGAGTATTTTTAGCCGATGGAATAAGATTTGACAATGGATAGCTCGCAGACATCTAGACACGATGTCGAAATGGTGTGCTCAAAGCGTGAAAGTGAATAGATTTAAATCACGTGGTCAATGCTTTGTTATTCATGAGGTCAAAGACGGGTTGAAAGTTGTAAACAAGGTAGCTTTACTATAGAGACAAGTACCCGTGATTTTGAGGTTTTTGGGAAAATAAAACATGAGCGCACGATTGTTTCAATTTCTTTCATGGATGTAAATGATAAGTATTACTTTTTACGTTGACCATAAAAACGGCAAATTGAAACATCAATGCGCTCATATAAAAAATTGGCTTACAAAATGGGGGTGTGGCCTAAAGTCTATGAGAAATTGGTGTAAACAGCGTACCCCTGCTATATTAATCAGAAGAATACCTAATTACAGTTTATGGAAGCAAAATTTTAAATTGAAATTAATAAACTACAATGTTTAATGGAAAGATTGGCGCAAAATTATGTAGAAAGTCTGTAAGTTATTTTTTGTAAATATTTGGGGGGCCAAATGTGGACGTTTAAACGATTCATTCAAATTTAAGTTGGACTCATCCAACTTCATTTTCAACAAAGATAATACATGACGCTGTTTTAGACACTTTGACGTTATAACCCATGCGCAGTAAGGTGATACAATACATGGCATAAAATCACATAATTTGTTTATTTATGCATATATTTATCTGAAATTTGCCGTGTGTATTACTAAAATATGTACTAAATAACAGTGAACATTTCAGAACGCAGTGATATTTATTTTTAGCACTGGACAACTTGTCCACTATTTTACGGGACAACCCTCGTATTATTCTTCTTGTTTGATTCAACAATTATTGCTGGGACCTCGGATGGTTTTGAGAAATCAATCGCGATCCTGATATTGATTATAGGATTACTAGGGTTCGTAGGAAATATTGTAATTATCTTCAAAATTTTATGTGAAAAACACTTACATACTCCAACATTTTTTGCCATCGGATGTCTTGCATTGCCAGGTACTCTAATTATCATTAGTACTTTTGTACGGAAATTTTCTACTTTCCGATACAAAAAGTTGTTTATTTCAAATGACAAAAATACTTAATCCCTATAAATAAAAAAAAATCGTAGGTTTTCCTAAGTGAATAAATATGAGGATTTGTTTTGATTTTATATAATACCATACTTAATTTAACCTGATGACAAAATGGTACGAAATTCCCCCACTATACTTTGTAAAGCTTATTTAAGTTACCAATTTAATTGAAAATCTATGAGAAATATTACTGATTTCTGAAAAAGAAAGTTTGTGTTATGTATCCTTAAAGTTTCATTTTTGTAGGAAAATGTATTCTAAAGACAATGCAGGAACGTATTTATCAGAAAAAATATAATTCATCTTTGCTTAGTGTTACAAAAATTAAGATAGAAGCAGTGTAAACACCAGGGATATGTAAAGTAAATCAGATTTATTTCAGTGCAGCAAAGAGGAACATAACATAAAAGAAACAAGGAACAATACTGCATTAACGTGATTAACTTAAAGTGGGGTGCCACGCCATTTTATTTTTATCTAATAGATATTTGAGTAATTCTTTTTTTTAACATTGGTTTCAGCATTGAAAGGTTGATATTGGCGCTTAATTATTTTATATTAATTTTTTTCATTTTCTCAAAGAAAATGAAAAAAAAAATATATATCCAAATAAGTTGTTTTTGAGTTAAAAGTTTGCTGTAAATGAATGCATCATATGAATATCTAATAAAATATGTAAAGAAAGGCTGGCTAGACATTTTAATAAAAAAAGGACTTATGAAAATAAAACATATTGTCTGTGAATATTTTTTTAAACTTATGGTTAGAAACACCATAGAACTAGTCACAACTGAGGAAAACATCTTTGTCAATCACATTTTAAAAAGAAATTAAAACGAAACTGAGAAATTTTAGAGAAAATATGGGTTTTTTTTTATATATATGGACCTAACCCGATGAAAATTTAAATGATCCCGATCAAAATTAACTCAAAATGAATAAACTACTAATTTATTTCCTCTTCATGTATTCACAATGAAGAAATATATTTTATTGTCAAAGTCAATAATATATTAACCCTTATTACACCTAATCACACTAATGTTCTTGGGGCAAATGTTATTCATTTCCAATAACTGTACAATTATGGTACGGATCCGTTTCATTTTGATCGGGACAGGCAAAAATAAAAAAAAATATTTCTTTCAAATTTGAAAATTTTGTTTCAATTTCTTTTATAAATATGATTAACGAACATGTTCGCCCTTGTTGTGACTGTTTTAAAGAAGATTTTAACCACAAGTTTCCAAAAAATATTCACAAATTATGTGTTTTCTTTTCATAGATATTCTTTTTAATTGAAAACATTTAATATATATACAGGTTTTCTTTACATATTTTATTAGGTATTCATGTGATACATCATTTTAAAGCAACATTTGTCACATGAAAGCATATTTTTATGTATTTTTTTATTTTCTTTGAAAAATACAAAAAAAATCATATAAAATAATAAAGAGCTAATGTCGGCCTTTCAATGCTGGAACCAATGTTTTAATTTGATGACTCATAGATCTATATAATAAAAAGTTGGCGTGGCATTCCTCCTTAAATAAAATTTTCCCGAAAAACGGACGTGATATTTTTCTTCTAAACTACATTGAATCTGTTGTTCAGTTAAAGGCTTCGTTATTTCACAATTATGGTTTGTTCCACTGAACACATGTAACGTGATTGTTAATGTTAAATATTTGAATAGGACTTTATGCTACAATTTTATTAACATTTCGGAATTCTATAGGAAAAACTAGTCACATTTCAGTTACTTTAACTTTTGAAAATGCACCAAAAAATTCCATTACACTGCATTCAATTAATTGTGTACCTTGCCCTTATATATTTGATTTTCAATCATGTTTTGTTCCTCATAAAAGTATCCTTGTTCTGAAATCAGGGATAGTGGGTTCTAAAATTAAAAATTAAAAAAATCTTTCTGTTGTACCCAATCCGGTATGACATGAATTACGGATAAGAGATGGGTAGCCCAAAGCGTAACAGATGGACGTACGGAGGGACGTACCGATTACTATATACCCTCCTTTTTCAGATATTTGATTACACAAAGGTCAATGACCTTGACTGTGACCTATATGCTTCGAAAGCTTTTTCGAACTATCACCGTAAATTCATATTTGGTTATGCATACTCGACTTTCAAATGCCATTAAGATCACTGACCTTGTGACCTTTACTGTGACCTATATGCTAAAAATATTTTTGGAACTTTGTTGCCGCCGAGCGTATAGTGTTGTCAAACACATCTTGTTATCAAAGTAATGTTGCATAAATTAACATTGATTTGAAGACCGTATTTTTCAGATTCTTAGAAAGAAGTATAATAACAGATTTATTCTTAAAGAAAAAACGCCCCTGCATTATAAAAAATAGACGAACTACAATGTGCATCAAATAAGATATTAAAGGCAGGAAACATTACGAGTTTCCTTTCAAAAACTTATTTCTCGATAAAGAGGAGATAACGTCTATAAATCTTATCTTCTTTCTTTTCTTAGCTAACAAAAAATAACAACCATACCAGCGACCAAGCTTATAAATAATGCTCTACGTTATAACACTCAACAAGAGGTAAATTTTAAATAATATTTCTACATACTGTTTTTAATTAAACCATTTCAACGACTAAGCTTATAAAATATGATTTGCCTTATAACACACAAAAAAGGAAAATTTTAAATCATATTTATTTGTACTTTTTTAAAGATTTGGTACTCGGTAAATAACTTATCCTTAGCTAATTATTGTTTTGATAAATAATGATGCTCCATTACACTTACATAAAATTATTTTTGATAGTTTGTTATGAAGTGGCGTTTTATAAGAAAGAAGATTCCTAACCCACAACACCCGTGCAAACACATCCAAACCCTTAATAAAGAAGTCATCAGAAAGGAATCAGGAAACGGCACAGTATTCCAATAGAACAGTTTGGTTCCTAATGTTGTCTTCAATGAGCGAAACTACAACGAAAAGCTGGAACAAATCAAAGAACGTCTCTGACGATCATTTTCACACTAACAATCCTGTAAACATTATCACTGTATCATTCTTTTTGTTTGATTTAGAAATTATTGCTGAGACATCAGAGGGATTTGAGAAATCAATGGCGATCCTGATATTGATTATTGGAATACTGGGCTTCGTAGGAAATATTGTTTCTATCTTCAAAATTTTATGTGATAAACGGTTACATACTCCAACATTTCTTGCCATTGGATGCCTTGCATTGCCAGATACTTTAAATATAATCATTACTTTTGTACGGAAATTTTTCAATTTATTTATTTTTGTTAGAATTCAACATTATTATAATGAAAGTATTTTCGAGTTTTTTGCCTTATATTTCTTAGATTATACACTTATTTCTTGTTCAACTGCACACACTGTGTTCCTTGCCATAATCAGATATTTATTAATAGTCCATCCCTTACAGAGCAAAATAAGACTCACCGTGTCGATCGTTATTGCATGTTCTATCTGTGATGATTTGGATCTATTCTTTACTCTTGTCAGCTTTCATTTTAATAATGATAGCTTTGATGATTGAGAATCCATCTGATCGTTTCAAAACCATTCAATATACTTTAAGTTTTTATGATATTTTTAAGGGGTTGCTTTCTATCTGTGCAATCATTATAATACATATCAAGAAGGTAAAGGCTCTTAAAATGTCTTCTGTTAAAAACAACATCCGTAGAAGAATAATGTTATCATATGCATTATATTATCAGTTTATATTTTCTCTTTAATTCCATTAATGATATTTATGTGAAATTTATTATATGTTATTTTCACGGGCAATCCTCTTTCAGTTACCTTTGGTATGTACACATATAATACGAGTCTACTTTTTGGAATCCTTAATTTTTCTTGTAATCCTTACATAATTTTTTGACTTCACATATCGTTTCATAAGCAAACGACCGGTCACGGTAGCCTAGTGGTAGAGCGTTCGCTTCGTGATCGGGAGGCCCGGGTTCGATTCTCGATCGCGGCGCCGCGTCATACCTAAGACATAAACATAGGTAGTGACTGTTCCTTCGCCAAGCGCTCGGCACTAGAAGTGAAAGTCACGGGTCTTTCGGATATGACCTATAAAACGTAGAACCCTCACTGCTCAATGACCCTGAGTGCCGAGTATAGGTCTAAATTTGAAGCCCTTCACCGGCATCGGTGACGTCTCCATATGAGTGAAAAATTCTCAAGAGGGACGTTAAACAATATACAATCAATCAATCATAATTAAACGTAATCAAGATTCTTGAAGGTAAAGAGTTGATGGGATAAGTTTATTTCATTTTTATACCAATTTGAATAAATGATTGTTTCACTACAAACCTGAATTTCTATTAAGCAAGAAATACTAGAGCACATTTTACAACCTGTGTGTCGGTATTTTATAAAAAACGAAACATTAATTTAAATTTATAAATTACAAAAGCCGCACTATTCAGAATGAAAGGTTTTGAAAACCATTGACGATACTGTAAATCGTTTTATAGTTATATGAATTATATAAGCCAGAAAGTTTTTTTTTTTCGTGGTCGTAAGACTGATAAAATTTTGCTGACTAAATCTATTGTTATATACAATCCTTGACAGTTCAAATAAAAGAATAGAATGAATTTTTAGCGCGTAGAAAGACACGCATAATAAAGCAAAAATTCTTTCAATTAATTCCCCGGAACAACAAAGTAAGTCTTTTAATGTTAGAATACATTCATTCTCTAATAAGTCAATAATGATTCTTCTAAACATTTTCTTAATTTTAAAATCAGCCTACATTCTCATCAGTTGCAAATTTAAAAAAAAGACAAGAGTTTTGTAGTACGTGATGTATTATTATGACTAAACCCAATTGAGGGTTAAACATCATTTTTTTCTTACAAGAGGGCATTTTGAAAAGACAATAAATTAAATATGTAAAATAAACATTTTAAAAAATGTGTCCCTCCTTTCTGATTGTTTAACTAAATATAGAACCACTGTTTACAATACAGTTATTCGTAGCACTGCATTCAACAAGTTGGTTGCTAGTGTTTCAATATGCAATTATTTGAGGTTAAGATATCACTTTGTTAAGAAAAACTATTTTAAAGACAATGCATAAAAGTATTAACATGCATTCTCTGTAAGCACCAAAAAATCTTGGAAACGACATATCTCCGATTTTGATGAAATTTGCATCACAGGTGCACCTTGGTACAAAACCAGCAAATATGGTGTTAGAAGTTTCCCACGTGCACCCGGTTGCCATGGAGACGGATCCATTGAATTTGGCCATTTTTGACCAAACAAAAACATGAAAATTGAGGAAATATGAATGCATTTTTGTCCTTATGTAGTGAACTCAAATATAAATCTTTGTATCATAAGAAAACATCAACTGTTAAAGAATATGGGCATATAACCAGTTATTCCAGAATTGACCCCACTCTTAGAAAACAATTCTGCAAAATAGCATAGTTTCTCAAAATGTGAAAAATGGAAAATTTGGCATTTTTTGAGAAAGAAGAAAGTTCACATTGGTCCATTTTTGGCCCTGTGAATTTCTGAAAAATAAGAACTACTCAGTTTCAGTTGAAAATATGTTATATTTCACTTGGACCCTTGGTGACGTCATATCAAATAAAAATGACGTCATTTTTTCTCTTGTCTATGTATTATGACGTCATCAATTTCGTCATTTTCCTCAAATCTTGAAAATTTCGTTAAAAATGACCAAAAATTTAAGCTATTTTTCATTATTTTGCATAGCCCCCAACCTCTGATCTAAAATGTTGAATTATATAATGAAAGAACTGTTTCAGAAGATTCTAATCCTTGAAAGAATTTTTGGATCGCAGGGTGGGGGCATATTTTTATGAAAAGTTGAAGATGCTCAATTTGACACATTTTCTTAAAAAATCAAGATCATTGCAGTTTAACAACACCTGAGTTTCCAAACTTGCACTCTCAGAGGAAAATTTTTTATAGAAAATGAAAGCACTAAGTCTCTACTTTATGTTGATGATCGAAATAGGACGTAAGAACTTGGTGTGTTAATTAATATATTGACAGGGCCATTCTAAGGAGTACGTGAATTGTCTACGGAAATTTTTCAAATCATATACGTGTCGTCAAACTTCAGTATTACTAGTGTCCCCTCATGAAAAAATTGGAGTGGGATCTCAATGCTATTTTTACTAACATGTGTCTAAAAATAGACATATTTCAGAAAAATCCAAAAAATTTAATTTGGGCAGAGTTTAAAATGCCATTGCTAGGTAATTATGAAATATACTTTAAAAGTGAATATGCTAAAGTCAGACTCTGGACACAAATAACTACCATGCATATTATTTTCAGGGATTTCCGTTTTCTATTTATAGCTTCAAATGCCTAAATATGATGATAAAATGATGAAAAATGTCAATTTTCCATCATTTTGAAGCTCCACTGAATCTTAAATAATAAAAATATGGATCTCTCCAATATTTCATCAATAGGAACAGGGAATAGTATACCCGGTAATATCTCACATATTATTGAGGACAGGCTCTCATCTCTATAAATAGTACAAATGTCTAAAAATAGACACATATGAAATTAACTGTTTAATGTTGATTTTCCACAAATTCTCAAATTAGAGATGGGAAATTTACCGACTTACTGTCATTAACTGTAACTGATATTATGTGACTGACAAAAACAAAAGAACATTCAATGGAATGCACCATGATAAGCAGAGGTTTCCATTTCTATTTATAGTAACACATGTTTAAAAATAGACGCAATGCAAAATATCTGGAAAATGTCATTTTTTGTACTTTTTTCTAAAATTTTGGATGAATAATTGCTGACTATCTGTTTTTTACTGCTATTGGCATATGGTGACCAACAAGTAAAAGAAAGCCTTATATCAAATACAAAATGAGAAGCAGTCGTTTCCAGTTCTATTTATAGTAACACATGTTTAAAAATAGACGTACTGTAAACTATCGGAAAAATGTAGTTTTTTGTACTTTTTTCTCACATTTTGGATGAGCAATTGCAGACAATATGTTCTTTACTGCTATTGGCATTCAGTGACCAACAAGTACAAGAACGCATATATGAAATACAGAATGAGAAGCAGAGGTTTCCATTTCTATTTATAGTAACACATGTTTGAAAATAGACATGCTGCAAATTCTCAAGAAAATGTAGACTTTGAAGTTTCGCACTTTTTTTTCTAACATCAGGGATGGTCAAAGTGCAGACAAACGTCTTTTATTTGTTATTGACAGAATGTGACTAACGAACATGAAAAAGCTTGAGCTAAAGTGTATAAGAATAATGTTTAAGGGTATTTTAACATTTCTGCCTATAGTAATACATATTTATAAATAATCAGGAAAATAAAGAATCATTTGTTTTTCTCAAATTAGGGATATGAAATTTGCAGTCAAACTTTCATTAGCTGTAACTGACATGGCTAATTGTATTCGGCCAATCGGCAATCCTCGGCTGACTCCGCTACGCTCCATTCAAAGTTCGGGTGTGATAGGTGGAGGAATATGCATCAGATTGCTACATTTCTCCGCCGGAAACTATCTTGTCACTCATTTCATATTTCGCTCTGCCTGAAATTCTTAGAAAAGGTTTCTTTATTTGTGTAATTCCTCGTGTTTATTACAACCAAATGTTAGTATTCTTTGAAAGCAAGACCACAGTATTGGGCATGCATCAAAGTAGCTGCAATAATGTAGCCCTCTCCCTTTTTTTTTTTTTTTGGGAGAAGGCTACAACTCCTTAGGATCTTCATAATGGTGCAGCTGCGGGAGTGATTTGCTCCCGCACGGATTTAGGCTCAAATTAACAGTAAATGGCTATTTTATTAACATTTCTTACCTTGACTCCAAATAAGTAGTCATCCAAGACGTAAACCAATTCAAAAATATACAGAACGATCCCTATATCGCTTATTTTTCGTGTATGTCAACATCACAACTCGAATTTATCCGCCATGTTTACTGACCTTGATCGATTGTATTTTGGGATAGCCAATGAGAATTTAGGTTCTATAGGAGCGGATCTTTTTGGAATTCCCTTATTTTAAACATAAATATCGCTGCTTGCATAAAAATAACACTTAAAATGGTTTTATATACCTATGTTTTTGTGATGAAGTTCAGCACATACATTTATAAACATCGATAATTGCTTTATTCAGTTGTTCTAAATTTCAAGGGAAAGTCTCATTACGTCACGCGTGAACTGTCATGGCTGCTGAAGTAAACTACCAGGAAACATGCAGAGTTATTTTACAAGTTTTTCGCATTTAACGGGGTCTACTGTTGACAGTGAATAAAAAATTCGTCTTATTAGAAGTAAGTTGAATGTAAAAATAATTTATTTTGCCTGCAGTCGCTCCTATTGAAAAAATTTTTTGCACCATTACGGAGATGCGATGGAATTGTAGCCCTCTCCAGAAAACATCAGATTAAAAAAAATTGGAGAGGGCTACATTATTGCAGCTAGCATCAAAGTAACTCGGATTTCGAAAGTATAATATTTGAATTAAATTCAAATAAGATCACATGACTGAATCAGCAAGATGGAAGATCACCGTTGACGTCCGAGGTTATGTGCGAGGTACGAGTCATCCGGGGAACTCCGATTGGTATTCGCTGCGCCAGCGCGTCAACCTCTGCCCGATACATGTATCACAAAAGTATGTTCTCCCTGCATTTAAACATTCAAATGACAGCGATTGTCTTTAAAAATTAAGCATTATCGTTTATATTCAGATCGACAGCCCGAGTCCGATTGAATTTTTTTTGTTAGGTGGATCCAGAAAATTTTCCCTAGGAGGCGGTGGCTCAAATCACTATGTCCGTTTAAACTAGAACTGTCTAAACGGGACTAAATACCCCGCTGGGTTTTTCAGAGGTGCTAAATCATGAATATTTAATGGATCTAAGAGAAGAAAGAAATGCTTAAACATTTTTAATGCAAATGTAATTGCTCATAATATTTTCATAAATGAAACGAAGGCGTTTCATAATAATAAAAAAAACTGACTAAATATACGGACCAGACACGAATTAGGAATTTTTTCTGTCAGTGACCTTGACCTTGCATTAATGACCTTGGATCAAAGTCATGACAGAAAATCAGGTAATTAACAATGTTTGTGTGAAGTACTAGATTCAGGTTTAGCCATAAAAAAGATATGGACCAGACATAAATAATAAAAAAAATGTCTTCCAGTAACCTTGAACCTCCCCAAATGACCTTGCATCAAGGTCATGACACACTCTTAGGTCATGAGCAATCTTTGTGAGAAATGAGAATCTACCAAGTTCATTCATAAGAAAGATATGGAGCGGACACGGATTATGAAATTTTTGTTCAGTGAACTTGACCTTCTCAAAATGACCTTGGTTCATGGTCATGACACACACTAAGTCATGGGCAGTCTTTCTGTGAAATGAGAACCTACCAAGATTATCCAGAAAAAAAGATATGGACTGGACACAAAATATGAAATTTTTCTTCCAGTGACCTTGAACTTCCCTAAATCACCTTGGGTCAAGGTCATGACACATCCTTAGGTCATGGGAAATCTTTGTGTGAAATAAAAACTTGCCAAGTTTATCCGTAAGAAAGATGTGGACTGGAAACGAATTAATTTTTTTTTTCAATGACCTTGAACTTCCCCAAATGTCCTTGGCCCAAGGTCATGACACATCCTTACGTCATGGGCAATCTTTGTGTGGAGTAGTAGATTCTAATGTTCCTCATTAAGGAAGATATGGACCGGACACTTTTGCGCAGACAGATGGACAGCTAGACAGACGGATAAGCTGATTCCTATATACTCCCACTATATACCCAAGGGGGTATAATAAAGTTGAATATTCCAGGGACCCAGATCCCCTTTGATCCATGCATGCCTTACCCACTTTGTTCAAAAGTAATCCGAAATTTGCCCAAATTGTTTGAGTTGGCTTACTTTCGATTTCTCTCTCTCTATACATGCATGTATATATTTTTCTAGACTCTAACTAAAGCATTTAAAAATATTTGTTGTTTTGGTTTTTATAAATTTATTTTACATATTAACATACATGTAGGTGTTGGAACTGGGGGGGGGGGGT
>PRKT01001174.1:108198-120217 GCA_003671525.1 Saccostrea glomerata
CCCCCCCCCCCCTTCATCAGGCATTTGGCAGTGTAGTCGAATAAGGGTAAGTGGTAGTGTTTGAAAGAAAAAAAATGGTACTGAAAGAAGTTCGATCCCCCTCCCATGAAATAGGATTTCATGTTTGGACCCCCCCTTCTTTACTTTAATTTGCTTCCGACACGAATGTAACAAATTAAAAATTCACCAGTATTTTGTTATGACCCTAGAGTTTTATTCCCTTTTTAAAGAATTGATTTTCATGGCAATAAGCTGTCATACATTGGTATCATTGTTTGAAAAAGATTCCTTGTTACGTTTTAAAATACTACTACTACTACTAAAAATAAACTTGTCTTTATGAGAGGATAGGGAGTAACTTTAGTTACAGAAGTGGCTTTGCTATTAATAGGCGTCATTCAAGGATACTTTGCGGCAAGTTAAATTGAAATTAACCCAGTGATTCTTGATAAGAAGATGAAAATTTAAAAAGTCATGAGAAAGACAACGACTGACAAGGCACAAATTATCATAAAAGCTCACTTGAGCCTTTATTTGAAAAACATGTGTTACTATAAATAGAAATGGAAACCCCACCTTATTATGAATTTTTGGTTACTGCTCTCTTTTACGTGTCGTTTACATTATGTCAGTTACAGCTAATGAAAGTTTGACTGCAATTTCCTATCTCTAATTTGAGAAAATAGAATGATTCTACATTTTCTTGATTAATTGCTGAATGTCTATTTATAACTATATGTTAGTATAGGTAGAAATGGAAAAATACCCATACACATTATTCTTATATATTTCTGCTAAAGCTTTTTCATACTCGTTAGTCACCTTCCGTCAATAACAAATATCAGTCGTTTGTCTGAAAATTGTCCATTCCTGATGTTAAATAAAATGCAAAAGTCTATATTTTCTCGAGAATTTGCAGTATGTCTATTTTCAAACATGTGTTACTATAAATAGAAATGGAAACCTCTGCTTCTCATTCTGTATTTCGTATATGCTTTCTTTTACTTGTTGGTAATCATATGCCAGCAGCAATTAAAAACATATAGTCTGCAATTGTTCATCCAAAATGTTAGAAAAAAGTACAAAAAACTACATTTTTCCGATATTTTGCAGTACGTCTATTTTTGAACATGTGTTACTATAAATAGAAATGGAAACCACTGCTTTTCATTTTGTATTTGATATAAGGCTTTCTTTTATTTGTTGGTCACCATATGCCAATTAAAAACAGATAGTCAGCAATTAAACATCCAAAATTTTAGAAAAAAGTACAAAAAACGACATTTCCCGATATTTTGCATTACGTCTATTTTCAAACTGTGTTACTATAGATAGAAATGGAAACCTCTGCTTATCATGGTGCATTCCATTGAATGTTCTTTTGTTTTTGTCAGTCACATAATATCAGTTATAGTTAATGACAGTAAGTCGGTAAATTTCCCATCTCTAATTTGAGAATTAGTGGAAAATCAACATTAAACAGTTAATTTTATATGTGTCTATTTTAGACATTTGTTCTATTTATAGAGATGAGAGCCTGTCCTCGATAATTTGTGAGATATTATACTATTCTTTGTTCTTATTGATGAAATATTGGAGAGATCCATATTTTTATTATTTATGATTCAGTGGAGCTTCAAAATTATGGAAAATTGACATTTTTCATCATTTTATGAGACATGTCTATATTTAGGCATTTGAAGCTATAAATAGAAAACGGAAATCCCTGAAAAAAATATGCATGGTAGTTATTGGTGTCCAGAGTCTGACATTAGCATATTGACTTTTACAGTATATTTCATAATTACCTAGCAATGGCATCTTAAACTCTGCCCAAATCTCATTTTTTGGATTTTTCTGAAACATGTCTATTTTTAGATACATATTACTAAAAAAAGCATTGAGATCCCACTCCAATTTTTTCATGAGGGGACACTACTTATACTGACGTTTGTCGACACGCATATGACTTGAAAAATTTCCGTAGACAATTTTTTTTATTTAGCCTTCAATTTCTCAAAAAATGCCAAATCTTCCATTTTTCACATTTTAAGAAACTATGCTATTTTTGCAGAACCGTTTTTTAAGAGTGGGGTCAATTCTGGAATAACTTGTTATATGCCCTGTATTTTTAAATAGTTGATGTTTTCTTATGATACAAAGATTTATATTTGAGTTCACTACATAAAGACAAAAGTGCATTCATATTTCCTCATTTTTCATGTTTTTGTTTGGTCAAAAATGGCCGAAAATGGCCAATTCAATGGATCCGTCTCCATGGCAACCGGGTGCACGTGGGAAACTTCTAACACCATATTTACTGGTTTTGTACCGAGGTGCACCTGTGGTGCAAATTTCATCAAAATCGGAGATATGTCGTTTCCAAGCCCTATAGTAATTTTTTTGGTGCTTACAGAGAATGCATGTTAATAAGAAAAGCATTATCCACCTTTGCTAAGTATTAAAAAATAACAAAGATGCAATATAAACAATAAGGGATATATTGAGTAAATCAGTTACAGTTCGTGTTATTTAGTGCAGCAACGAGAAACAATACACAGAAGAAACAAAGAACATTGCTGCTTTAGTGTTATTGACTTCAATAAAAATTCCCCGAAAAAAACGTGATATTTTTCTTCTACTCTGTCTTGTATTTGCAATTCATTTAAATGCTTCTTTGTTTTACAAAAACGTTTTGTTCCTATGAACACATGCAAAGTGATTTATAATATTAAATATTTGAATAGATTTTATGCTGTTTATCCGAATTCATGATTCATTTTATGAATTTATGAACCTGTACTTATTTTAAAGAACTGACGCCTTCCTGGGTTTTAAAATCTCCATGCTCTGTCTAGTGAATAGTTGAAATCAAAAGAACCATACACACTGTAAAAGCAGCATCTTAATTTCTACATTGTTATCCATTGGAATAACTTTACAGAAGTACTCTGAACATGTTTTATAAAAGATTGGTGAAGTTTATTATTGCAATTTATTATGTTGTATTTTAAGAAAAATGCCCCTCTCTATACATATTATTCAGATAGACATTAATAACTGGGTAAAAGTCTTTCATTTCAAGGTCCTAGAAAAATCACTGTAATGCAGTAATAGGTTAACAATTGAACAGACTGCATTTTCCATGTCCTTACCGTTTTATCGATTCATCGAGAAAGGAAGGTGAAATAAAAAAAATATTAGACTAAATGCAAATGCACATAGATATCCGGAATTATAGTTTTTTGACTAAGGGTGCTTACAACAAGTTTATCTTTTAGAAAAGATAGGTGAGCTTGCGCCGTAGCAATTTTTAAACACAGAAAGGAAAGTCCGTGTTCAACTTATTTATTTGCTGAATATTTTAATATTTTTCGAGACTGGAGTGTGATCAAGTTATAATTGTTTTGTGAAGTGTGTTTTATGGACACATAGATAAAAAAACGAGGGGGGGGTGTTGACCTATTGGAGCTTTGGCGCAACGGAACATTTATGACCTTTACTGGAGAGGGGAGACTCTATATAATGTGCTGAAAATGCAGATTGAGGCATTGTGTGAGCTGGTTTAAGAATAGAAATTCGTGGCAATGTAGCAAAGAAAATACAGGGGAGTTAAAAGGAATGTAGAAATGCCTCTTAAGTGTATGTTGTATAAAGAAATTCAGAGAGTTTTGAATGTGAAGATGTGAAGAAGCCATGATTGTTGAAGAAGCTTGGTCCTTTGTCTAGAACTGTTAAGTTTTAAAGCACCATGCACATTTTTTTAATTAACGGATTTTATTAGTTATTTTAAGTGTCAATTCTTGTTTCTGGAATTTGTAGAATTGCCTGAATTCACCAATCAGAAATTAGAGTCTATCTTTGGTTGTGCTTCGACGTAGAAAACCTCCCTTGTCTTTGTTTAGAAAAATCAGATAATGACTAAACCTTTTCTCTCAGTTACATATATGTAGTTATCTTTAAACTGTAACCTACACAATAACACAAGAAATAAATATATTAGTTATTTAATGATACAACGAAACGGTTATCGCACGGTCTATCTATGGTAGTTTTCACAGTTTTTCCAGAATGCACCACCATGAAGCCGAGCATGTGTATTCAAGGAATTTTGACTAACGTAGTTGCTAGCGCTCGAGATCGGTTTCAGTGTATATGATATGTCACGATTTCAAAAGCAGTGGGAGTGACAAATGTCATGGTATCATTAACAAACCCGTGAAAACCTTCTTGTCCAAAAACCAATTTTCAAATGTGTACTGCGCACCATTTTTGCACATATTATATATGAAATCATGTGAGATTGCCCTAGGAATAGTCCCCCACTTAAAAATCAAATTACAAGCCGTCATTGGCTCTCATATATCTCCTTGTAATCATCTGATACCTTAGTGTCCATAGCAAATCTACTCCACTTCCGGTTGACCTAGTTTTGTAGAACAATTTTCAACTCATTGTATGCTGCTAACTTAATGCCGTGATTATCTATAGTAAATATTTTTATGTTTGTTTATCTATTTGGAACAATTTTTCAGGAGTGGATTTCATATCCTGTTTATTGTTCTTATTTTTTACATTTCTTTTTCTAAAGGAATCCTACCGATCACGGTAGCCTAGTGGTAGAGCGTTCGCTTCGTGATCGGGAGGCCCGGGTTCGATTCTCGATCGCGGCGCCGCGTCATACCTAAGACGTAAACATAGGTAGTGACTGTTCCTTCGCCAAGCGCTCGGCACTAGAAGTGAAAGTCACGGGTCTTTCGGATATGACCTTAAAAACGTAGGTCCCGTGTCACGGTAGGCGTTGGCACGATAAAGAACCCTCACTGCTCAATGGCCCTGAGTGCCGAGTATAGGTCTAAATTTGAAGCCCTTCACCGGCATCGGTGACGTCTCCATATGAGTGAAAAATTCTCAAGAGGGACGTTAAACAATATACAATCAATCAATCAATCTAAAGGAATCCCCTGCAGACACCATCCTATTTGCTTTTGCACGCTATTCTAGCGTCAAACGCCTCATGTGGAGTACTTTTTTCCTGAGTTTTTAATTAGTACAAATAGAAAGAACAAAAATACAAGAAAAATATGAATTTTTTTCTTCAAAAATGGAATGGACACGATTTTATCTTTCTCTAAGAATTGGTCACATTTCAATAAATATTGTAGTTTTCATAAGGTTTGACCTTAATTTGCCTACTTCTGTGTTAAAGTAATATATTTATATATCAAATGCATCATAAACAGGTTTTTAAGAGTAAAATATTAATTCTTTTAGATGATGCGTTAGCACTTTTATCCTGTGTATATTATCCAAGAGCATATAAAAATCCTACGAATTATTATGTGTGAATTATGTTTAAATAATGGAAAATTATTAAAATTAAGGGGGCCTACAATAGTTTCCATTGCGCAATATTTCTCGCATCATACTAAAATGAAGCGTACTTACTGTTTTCATGCAACTTTTTTAGCTTAATTATTAAAATTTAAAAAAAATTAAGAAATATCCGTATAAAAAGGTACTTACAATCTGATCTAACTGGTTTTTAAACCGATTTTGCCATTGATAGGTAGGTTGACGTCGTTGCAGTGTGTCTGACATTTTGATAATCTGTAGCTCTCAAAAAGGGGTAATAGCAATATTATTAAAGAAAAAGTAATAAACACGCTCCTGAGATTTGAAACATAAAAATTTGAGACTATCTCCAATATTTTTATTATGTTTTCATGTGAATCCATTGTGTACGTCATATTTTGTAATATTCTATAAAAAGAAATAGCAAAATTTGCTAATTTTTTGCATTTTGAGATGCCCCCCCCCCCCCCCCCCCCTCTGGTAACAAGACGGTAGAATTTAGTGTTTCTTAAATATATTGAATAATATAGTATTACTCATCAAATATTATAGTTTGTACAAGATGTCTATTGTAGCATTTGTATAATTTGCTTTAAAGTGCTTAAAATGGGCATTTTCCTATATAATCCTATAGTAAATGTACCTGTATTTTGAGACGGTCCCTTAAAAATACCTGGACGGTAGATTTTTCCCAAACTTTGCATGTACACTGAAGTTAATGAAAGTTATATATGGTATAAAAATAAAGAGATTCGCTATTGTAGTTTTCAGACAATAAAACTATAGTCGGCCCCTTTAAGTTATAAATCATTTTTAATTATATTTTGTTGCTTTAATTTGTGCGAAAAACCATGTGAGTTTCAAAAATGCTTTCAGTTATATTAAATAGAAAAACGCGTCAAACATTTTAACATAATGGAATCATACTTGTTGTAATAAACAATCCCTGAAACGTTCTACTTTCCCACCTGAACAATGAGCGAACGCTGAAGGAACGGTGAACGAACGCAGAGCGAGCGGTGAGTGAAGAAGGATGTGCAAATGCTGAACGCAACTTAGTGAACGATGTTTGAACGGTGAACGGTGAGTGAACGCTGAACGCGAAAGGAGCGTGAACGCGGGCGCAAAGTGAACGGTGATCAAACGGTGAATGCCTCCGATATTTTCCTTGCATTGAAATTATTCTATCATTCTATAATTCTAATTTCTGGTGCTAAATATAAATAAACAAAAAAATGAATAATAAAAACATTTTTTTTTCTGTTCAAACCCATATTTTAAATTGATATTTTAATAACACGGTTTTAACTGCTGTAAAACATGCGTATTTTTTTTTACCGAATGCGTGTAGTTTAAATATAAAATTAATCTACTTCTATAGAAAATATGCATATTCTTTTAACTAATTAAATAATATTGACTTTAGTATATAAAGCTATTACTTATAGAATGAATGAATTACATTGTACCCTGTTAAAACAACCATATGTGTATTTCGATGCCAAGATTTTTTTTAATTCACAATTGTCCCTTGACGTATTGCATAAAATCACTCGTATTTTCAAATTCAAATGCAAAAAAAATTATATTCTTGTGTCATTTGTGTCTCTTATGATAATTATTTTAGCTAAACTCTACATGTATCTGCAGACATTTCCCGGCCGTGATTATACTTGGACAAGATGATGGAAAGGGACATTCAAAGTCTTTGTAATAGATTAAATTTTCAATACTAAATAAGTAATGTGCTGTCATAGTTTTATTGAACAGAGAAATGAGAGAGAGAGAGAGAATTACCCCCTCTATTCTCAGATATCTGTTGTATCAACTAAAAATTCTTATTATTTTTTCCTAAATATTTCAAGCTGTTAAAGTAATTAAATTTTTAATATTAACAAATCCATTTGACATTAATCATCGGCTTTTATTTTCCATCTTTAACTTCACACGGTTCACATAAGTAAGTTCACGTGCCTGTCCTGTCAATCAAAATTATTCGACACAGTGGAGGTGGTGAAATCTCGTTTCACCGAACATGCCGAAGGCAAAGAGTCAATTAGTATTTCCAAAAAAGTTTTAATAGTTTTCCCTATCATTTTTAGATTTGATTTTAGAATTTCTGCAAAAAAAATAAGTAAATACTCTAGTAATGGGAAAATATATTTGGGAGGATTAAGTTTGAAATTAAATTTGAAACATACGCGGGTATGTTAAGGCAGCACATGGACCAGAATGCGGCAAATTAACACTTTTTTATAATTATGTAACACTAATAAATCGGAAAAGTCAAGCATAAAACTTTTGTTATAATTATGCATTCTGTAGACTTCAATGGGACTTATACTACATGAAGCACTTCACCACGACGTCACCACGTGACGTCTATAATTAGAAAATATGCCTTAATGAAAAAGTGAAAAGTTCAACACTACCCCGGGGATAATTAATTTAATTTGTAATAATAATTATGTAAAAACATCTCTGTACCATGAAAAGTGCTGATAGAATCCTACTGTCCTATCACAGAAATAATTATTCAACACTTTCTGACGAAACCTTCCAAAAATTTTTACATTTTGTTCATAAAATTGAAAAAAAATGCATTAATTCCCGTAAACCATACGATTCTAGCAGCACTTTCCAAAAACAATAGAATAAGAACTTTAGATAGAAACAAAAATTAAGTTTCAAAGTGTGCGGCGTAGCGTTGAACTTTTGCATCTTATTTGTTACGAACGACAGAGGAAAGGCTGATCGGCAAGTAAACACCCTCCCTGCTTTAATTTTACGAAGAAATTGTAGAAGTATATTACCATACCTTATTCGTAAGCTTTATTCCCACTTGAATCACACATGTTTTCATTCAAAATGCTTTTAAACTCCGATTTCTTGTGTTTGTTTACATGAATTCTCGTTACGTTTCACTTTCACTCTGCTACTGCATGATCAACAGTTATGACGTCACGGGTTTGGTATTTAACCCCTGTGATAACTACAGAGACCCAGAAACGACAAAATTCTGTCTGTGTTATGCCTCTGCATATTTTGATTAATTTTTACGACCTCAAATCAATCTTAGATATCGATTATAAGAATTTGTTATCTCTAAACTTCACGTCATATAGCTTACTATGACGTCATATCATAAAGGCAAGTAGAATACTTGGTTGTAAACTTAACCTACATGCGTATTCCTGCCCATTTAAATTACTACTGTCGGCACAACTTTATTTTGAAACGCTATTGTTTAATGACTGTTTGATGTGCGTTAACAGACTGATTTTCTTGTGTTACAATACACATTTATTATTATTTAAAATACTGAAAAATCTATCTAAGAATTTTATTTCTGGAGCAAGGGCAAACATCTGATTGGCAAACATCTAATTATATAATTCGGTAGTGTGGAGGAAGGAATTTTTCCTCTCTAATTATATAATTAGAGAGGAAAAATTCCTTCCTCCACACTGCCTAATCATATAATTAGGTAGTGTGGAGGAAGGAATTTTTCCTCTCTAATAAAAACTAATAATAGACTTAAGGTAAAGTCCAAAAAATTCTAATGTATTACATTTTTAACTGTTGGTCTTTTCTAAAATTTAAAAATCACTATATCAATTCGATTAGCTTTAAAGATATTTAATTAACTGAATATCTGCAGTACCGTTCATTATTCTCAGACCTACGTGTAGTTCTAATATGTTTTCAGACATTGTTTTTTTAAATACCTGTAAGAAATATTTTTTTTTGTATATTCTTGTGTTGTAAAAGATTATAATACATTCATTAATGATTTGTCGTCTTTTACATTACTACAAAATGTTGCCGTGTGTGAAGCATTTGTACATTGCCCTTTTTTACATTTAATGTTTTAGCATCGTTCTACATACATGTAGCTACTTAATGTATTATTTTCCAGGGAAATTTCTTGGATAAAGTAACAGCTAAGTTTTAATAGTAGAAATAAAATATCGTAGATAATTTTTGCAATGAAATAATTATTCTTCAAGCTCGATTTTTTAGTTGTTTAATTTAAAAAAAACCTTGTAAATCCTTACCATAAAAAAGATAAGTCCTATCATTTCTGAGATCCTAATGACAAAGAAGACTGAACGATAAGTACACGGTGAACGCAAGGTGAACGCAAAGTAAAAGGAACGTTGTGTAAACAGTGAACACAAGAGCACGGTGAACAGTGAACGCAAAACTGAGAACGGAGAGCGAACGATGAATGCACGCAAGACTAACGGTGAACAAACGCTGAACGAACAGGACCGAACGGAAAAATGGAAAAGTAGAACGTTTCAGGGATTGTATTATTTGAGTTTATTTCTTACGCTGAGAGTAATTATTACCAAAGTCTTACATGTCATTCAGCTTTTTTTGTGTTTCAAATATCATGAATATTTTAATCATTTTGCATATATAGGGATTTGTATTGGAGTAAAGTTTCCCTAAAAGATTGTAAAGGATTTTTTTTTCACTTTACATATATAGATGTGGATTTTAAAAATCTTGACGTTTTAGTGAAGTATGTGGAGATAAAGAACAATATTCTTGCTCAAAAGTCTATTTAACATAAAAAGGAACAGAGAAAACATGGACCTCGAAAATATCAGGGGAGGTACCATGAAGAAATGAATGTAAATTTATTGGTATATCTTTTTTGCAAAAAAGGAAGAAAGTAACATTTTAATGTTCTTAAAAAGTTATGAAATTGAATTTGATATGAATATGATAAATCCTTTAGCATGATAAATGACAATTCTTAAAACCTGACTAGATTTATATAAAACATTTTATGTATCATACAGAAAAGCACCATTTATGCAGAAAAAACAATAAATGAAGTTGTTTGGTTATTTTCCTTCAGAATATACTCTTAATATATATGGTGTAAGATGCTTTAAAAATCAAATACATTAAAAGAAACCTCTGTGTGTGATACATGTGTTATATGCTTTGAAAAAGATATATTTACTTCCACTGAATATTTTCACCTTTATTTTACAAGAAAATCCATTGCGTTAATCAGTTTATGAACTACACTAGGTGTCACCTGTACATATTTCTGATAAGTGGCTGTTCCATCAATCAAAAAACGTACAAGGGCTTAGCATCATTAATACAATAATTAATTTTTTTAATCCTATTTTGAATGATTTTTAAAAAGATATGAATATAAATAATACAATGTCTTTCTTTGGTTTCTTAATACGTAAATGAATGTCGCAGCTATATTTTTCTGCAACAGCTGCGACAGTCACACTCGTGCTAACAACCAAAGAAGTCATTTTATTAGTTTCAAGTTCTACTGAATATTGTTCTCTGCAACATTTAAGACAATAAAGGATCGAAAATATACAAGTTCTATATAAGAGAAAAAAAAGAGTTTTTGCTTTACTGCATAAACGTTTAATGATTTAAAATGGCGGTATTTTTTAAAATTTTTTTTTTTAAATCACCTCCGTATTTTATGAAAGTACAGGGTCAAATTTACATTTAAACTATTCTTAGTTCTTATTGAAAGAAGATATATATAAATGTAAATTATAACGAAGTAATGGTGCATAAATTTACATTTATTTTGATGGTGGTGTTGTTAAGTTTCTTAGAAAGTATTATAATTATAAATTTATTCGTAGAGAACAAAAACAAACGCAACAGATTAAATAAAAAAAAACATGACCTTAAATGTACTTCGTATAAAAATAACCAAAAAGCAGGAAGCATTACGAGTTTCCTTTTCAAATACTTCTCAGTAAAGAAGATATAACCTATATAACTCTTATCTTCTGTTTTTATTATCATAGCTAACTATAAATGGCAACCCATGTCACCGATAAAGCTTACAAATTATGCCCTGCGTTTTAACACACAAAAGAAGGTAAATTCTAAAACATTTATACTTTTTTTAGTTTGATTTTGGGAAATAGCTAATCCTTATTTTTATTTTATTTTATTTTTTGATAAATAATGATATTCAGTTTATCGTTATATAAACTTCTTTAATTTTTAACAGTTTGTTATGAAGTGGCGTTCTATATGAAAGAAGATTTCCAATCCATACCACACGTGCAAACACATCCCAACCCTTACTAAGGAAGCCATCTCTGATCAATTTGAAAACAACACAGAACGTTTTGGATCTTCAACGAACGAAACTCACACTGACAAAGACGATTTCACTCTAACATTCTTTTTGTTTGATTCAGAAAGTATTGCATTGACATCAGAAGGATTTGAGAAATCAACCGCGATCCTTATATTGATTATTGGATTACTGGGGTTCGTAGGAAATATTATAACTATCTTCAAAATTTTTGGCGATAAACGGTTTCATACTCCAACATTTCTTGACATCGGATGCCTTGCATTGCCAGATGCTCTAAATATAATCATTATTTTTGTACGGAAACTTTCTTATTTGTTTTCATATTTTGTATTTCAACATGATAATAACGAAAGTATGTTCGGGTTCTTTGCCTTATTTTTCCTAAAGGAAACTTTTATTTCTTGTTCAACTGCACACATTGTGTTCCTTTCCATGATAAGATATTTATTAATAGTCCATCCCTTACAGAGCAAAATAAGACTAACCGTGTTGATTGTCATTGCTTGCTCTGTCATGATTTGGATCTATTCTTCACTCTTGTCAGTTTTC
>PRKT01001175.1:0-12249 GCA_003671525.1 Saccostrea glomerata
GACTGGCTATATAATGAGCCTTCCCCCGGAAGAATGGCTATATAGCGAGACTTCCCCCACGGAAGTTTCACTATATAGCCGTTCTTCCTGGGGGAAGGCTCACTTTATAGCCAGCCTTCCCCCATTCATAGCGAAACTTCCCTCTCTTATTATAGTTTCCGGAACATTGTTTTATTATTTTAAAGAATTCTAACAGTGTTAATTAATGACGAAATTATCTTCCATATATATACGAGGGTCATTCAAAAAGTTCGTAGACTTTTGTCTTAACTTTTTTATTTAACGTCATATTATATCCAAATTTGGTACACATATTTTAACAACAGATTCAAATAATTTGAGTAAAAAAATTGGAATGTATCTTCATATTTATTAAAATTACCAAGGATTTAGAGCAGCAAAAATAGGGTCACGGAGCACCGTCAAAATTGAGTAATTTTGTAATTTTCACTTTATAGTATTTACAGCTATACCTCTAATAAATGGAGCTGAAACGAAATAAAATTTACATGTTCAAATAAAGTATTGCTGTATTAATTAAATTGAAATCAGGTTATGTAATATCTCGCTCCATTTAAAAGATATCAGCTTCTAAATACATATGGATTTGATTTAAAAAGGCAGAAAACCATGACGTTGGAGGACGTCACGGAGCAGCAAGTTGCAATAAAATTAGACTTTACATTCGGGAAACTTCTTCTGCCAGCTTAAAAAATCCTTATAAACCAGGATCTGTATGAAAAATAATCTGTGTGTTTGTATTAAATTGAAAATACGATTTTTGAGTCTTAGCGACTTTGAATCGGACTTTGGTTTGTCTGCAAAGAAACAGGTTAAAGTTAAAAATATTGTCAAAAGAGTTAGGAACGTCATTGAACGTGATGTGTGCTTCAATGTTGCAGAAATAATAGAGTTGCATGGTAAATTAAAGAATTTGAAAACGTAACATTCGAATTCAAGCTATGTTTGTACAATTGTTAGCAAACCAGGTGTTAAGTATTGTGGATATGTGTTTTGAATGGAGCAGACGCTACAAACCGTGTTTGAAATTTAAAAAAGTAGTATACTTTTGACAAACTTTCTCAGCGATGTTTTTGACGTTACAATATTGGTTAACCGTGCTCCGTGGTAGCAAAACATGTTGATTTAAATTATGGCTAACGTGAGTTCTATTTAATCAAATGGAATGAAACTTCACACTTTGACAAAATAAATGTTTATGTTTACGAAAATGTGTTGATCTATAATCTTGAAATAATCATATGACGATGAGAAGCATTGTCTACGTATTTTTTGAATGACCCTCGTACATGTATTCATATATTTATTTTATATGCATGAACAGTTTGAATATCATTTTAACTGTTTGGTATCCATTAAAACATATGCATGTACATTGAGATGATATAATATATATACCCTTTCCTTTACATGTTTTGATAACGAATAATTTTATTAGTTCACGAGTCACTTATATGAAATGTTCTGTTTGTTTTCAGCATTTGAATAAAAATTGATAGCATAGTTTTGTTTGTTTGTTTTTCTGTTTGTGTACAAACATTAGCTATTTACACATGAGATATGATTCAACCATTAAATAAAAAATGTAGCGAAAAGAAGAAAAAGAGGTAGAGCCACTTTAGGCCTTATTTGGCCCTGAGAATTTCTGAAAATTCAAAACCGCTCAGTTTAGGTTGCAAATGCAGTATTTATCACTTGTACTGTTGGTGACCACGTATCTTTTAATTGTGACATAATTTCACATCTAGTCAATGCATTATGACGTCATAAAATGCGTCATTTTCCTCATATCCTGAAAATTCCTTTGAAAATGACCAAAAGTTGAAGCATTTTTTCAAAATTTCATATAAAGCACAACCTCTGATCCAAAATATGCCAATACATAATGAAAGGCCTATTTCTGAAGATCAAAAAACGTGTTTTATTTTTTGGATCGTGGGCTGTGCTCATATTTTAATTCTTTGCTGAAGGTAGTCAAATGCGCATATTTTCTGCAAATTTCAAGAACATTGCAATTTCTCAAAGCCTGTTTTCAAATATTTGGATTCTCAAAACGAAATTTCATTATAGAACATGAAAGCACCAAGTGTCTACTTTATTTTGATATATGAAAATGGAAAGAGGGTGAAAGTTAATTAATTGATATAAGTACAGGGCCATTTTATGCATAAGATGGCTCTTGCTCTTTATAGTACTTTAAGACTATGCGAGAAATAAAATAATTGTGCTCGAATATGAAAAATAAAACATGCATTCCAAATCTCAATGATGACTTTCTTAGTTCCTAACTATATTTATCGAAAGTTTCATATACATAAAGTTTAAATCTACTTTAAGGATAATTTTAAGCATCATTTAATAGATATGCTGAAATGTAAAATTGATTGGAAAATATTTCATTTACTTTATCCACGGGACGTTTACAATATTAAAGACTTCATAGATCGGTGGTTCGACAAAAATTTACACTACAGCACATAAATCTTAGATTTTTATGAAAGGTCCGTAACTGACCATGATTCAGTTTGCTGAAATCACGAGAGGGTCAGTGAAGGGAGGGGGGGTTAAGCCCAATCCATGCATCCGGTGCCTTTGCTAAAATATGCATGACAGTCAGAATTTGATTTAAAGTGTATTAGAACTCAAATCCATCTTATTTGATTTTATTGTGATGTTATTTCATTAATATCAAAATTTAATTTCAAAATGAAGTACAAATCCTAAAAATACTTAATTAAATTTATAAAAGTTAAAAGGTCCCTAAAGCATACAATAAATATTTAATTATGTCAATGTATATAAAATCCAAACCGAAAACCGAAGGGGGAAGACTCACTATGGTCATTATGGAGGGAAGTCTCACTATATAGCCATATTTTCCCCCAGGGGGAAGACTCACTATATAGCCAGACTTCCGGGGGGAAGTCTCACTATGGCGGAAGTCTCACTATATGACACCGGCATTGAGAAGATTCTCCGGATAATGTTGTTTTTGGAGATATGATTTAAATTCTTCTAACCTTTTCGAGCGTAAAGTTGTATCGGTTACTATTGTGCATATGCGTCTTTCCATGTTGTATGGAATATTACGCTTAGTATGTGATGGAAGACATGAATAGAAATCCAAATATTGGTGCAAATCTGTTTCTTTGCAGTACAGGTCTGTAATAATTTTGGTATCATCCTTAATTAGAATAAGGTCCTAAAAAGTGAAGTTGTCTGTCACTCATCTCCATAGTGAACTGAATTGTTTCCTGTAATTGATTTATTACCGTATGGAAATTTTCTAAATAGTCTTCAGTTTTATTTCAAAAAATAAAAATATCATGAAGGTACCTTTTCCAGTTTTGGCGAATGTATTGTACAAAAGTTTCGTCAAATATTTCCGGAAGTTTATTATATAGCTTTTCGTCCAAGTAACCAATAACTAGAGTGGCATAAGTTGGGGCCACTTTTGTACCCATCGCTGTGCCCTTGATTTGAAGGTAAAATTGCTCATCAAAATGAAATGGTTATTTTCTAAAACTACATGAAGCGCTTCAAGTATAAATTCTTTAGAGAATCTTTCATTCGTTTCTGTTGGATATTTTTTCATCCAAAATTTGACAGCTTCAAGTCCCAAGTAATGTGGGATGTTTGTGTAAAGACTGGTTACATCAAAACTTACAAGAAGCGTATTTTGTTGAACTTCCTCTGGAATGTAATTAAGGAAATCCAAATCATCACGGATGAAACTGGGTAATTTTTTGCAAAATGGTTTGAGAATCAACTAGATTGCTCAGTCTTTGTGTACAGGAGGATAGTCCTGCTATTATGGGACGGGGTTTTTAATCCGAGGGTTTCGAAATTTTTAAATAAGTATTTTCACATCTTTTGATATTTTCCTGGATTTCCTTGGATTTGTGAATTTTTGGTAGACTGTAGAAATTGCTAGTTTTAACTTCAAAATGTGTGAGATAATCTATTTCATTCTTAGTAAACTCAACAGCAATTTTTTTCGTAAGCCGTTCAATTCTACGCATTGTTTGGCGGTCTCCATTTTGGTCAAGTTTTTTTTATAAAACTGATCATCTTGAAGTTGACTCATTACCATTTCCTTGTAAAGGTCTCTATCCATTATAACTATTGCGCCTCCTTTGTCCCTTCTTTAATTATAATGGACGAATTTTCACTCAAATCTTTTAAAGCATTCTGTTCCTTTCTTGAAATGTTTGATTTCCATTAGTTTCCGCTAAATTAGTATCCACTGAATTTTTAAGACACATTATAAATATATATAATATACATGGTTACTATCTTGAAATGTAAGCGATATTTGGGCAAGGGTTAGAAAATGTGATAGAGGGCGAGGTTTACTGAGCCAAAATATCGCTTATTTTTCAAGTGATTTTTCATTTATTTCTTTTATCCTGAAACATATTCTGTACATTTAAACGCCCAAAGCAGGGTATTTTCAACAGATCTAGGCATACATCTGCAGTTGAAACTTTGGCACCATGCCATAACATTGCAATATACTTGACTTCACAATGCTATTAGAACGTCGAAAAACATGCACGAGGTTTTGTTACAGCAGTAACCGGATAAAGCTTTGCTTTATAATGTTACCTTTATTAAGTCAATGAACGGGGTAGTTGCAGGATAAAAGTACTTCAAAAGAAAACCGCTCTAAAACTTGACACTTAAATCTGGGACACCGACGCCGATGGTATCACATAAGTTCCCCTAAATTCGCAGAGATGAGCTAAAACTGTTTAGCAGAGCAATGTTTACATTTTAATCGGTCAGTCAGGAGAAGACATTTAGCAATTATTTACAATATATTGAATTAGCAGAAATGAATCAGTACACCTAGTTCTTTAAAAATTATTGCTTATTGTCGCCCGCATAGTTATACCAATCTGTTTTAAAGTGGCAAAGTAAGGAGTTGATCGTTACGTCAAGGATTCGAATCAACTGTGGGACGTGGAGACAAGTCATTCGGATGAGACCGTATAAACCTAAGTCATTTGTCACAGTGGTTTTGACACGGAAAGGATTCCCCCCTGCTAAATGTCCCTCAGTACCGATTACTGTATATTTACGTTTTGCAAGGAATTTGCATGAAATGATAAAATAAGCGCAATTCAGCTGATTGTCAAGGAACATCCATGCACTAAATTAAAATTATGTGCGGTATGTGTTCGAAAAGTTTTCCTCTGAAGTCACGTGGTTATTTGGGGTATAAATAGTAAGGCCATGCGGTAGCACGGCACTCTAAGCTTGCTCGCTAGGATTTAAAGATTGTAAGAAATATGGAGGATAGTAATGCAATGGAGTGTAATGAAGTTGGGCTCTCAAACGAGGACGCCGTTTCGCTGTTTAGTACTTCACTCAACAAAGCCTTAGAAAAACAAAGTAATGTGATTGTGAGTACAATTGCGGGACTTACAGAACAACTAGGAAAAAGTAATGCCTTGAAAAGTGCAGCGCACGTGCCTGAGTCCGGACAAGCATTTGAATTTAAGCATGAGGGGCATAAGATTCAATTCGCCTTTAACCAAGATAGACTTTCTAAGTTGTCAGAAATTGAAGGTCTCATTCAGGAAGTTGATTTAACAAAGGCTGCAGCAGTTATTAAGGAAGAGAAGACAGCCCTACAACAGAGAAACAAAATTCTGAAAATCGCTGACCGTCACGGATGGGATACCGTGCACGAGTATCTCGATGACCCTTTGGCAGATAATACCGAAGATGCCACTAAGCTTCGTTACGCTGTGGGGCGTGCTGCAAGAAAACGATCCTTCAGAGCCAAACCATATGAAAGACGCAGAGGAAGTTTTGCGCCTAGTGACTTTTTTCGTGGCTTTAGCCAGTCGTATAATTCCTCCGAAAAATTCAACACAGGGGCTTCAAGGGTCGGAAACACAGGATTCCAGTTCCAAAGAGATCGTGGCGGATGTTTCTACTGTCGGCAAGTCGGACACATGGTCAGAGACTGCCCATACCTCAAAGGCCAGCCCATCCCCACCTTGTCAACCTCAACTACATGCACAAGTGGAACCTCTAAGCAGTGAAAATAATGAAGTTGAGTATATGTTTGATTTAAATGAGCAATATGAATATGAGCAAAATGTTGAGATGGTTAGTGTTAAATCCAAGCTCAAGAAAAGCATAAACTTCTGGAATGACGAGCTTAATGCTAATAGTTTTATTTTGAATACTATAAGATGTGGGTATGCTATACCTTTCAAAGAACTTCCATATAGTATTATTTTAAAAAATAACAGGTCTTCATTAAATCATGCAGAATTTGTTTGCTCAGCTATTTCTGACCTAATTAAGACTGGGTGTGTTAGAGAGGTTCAAGAACCATCTTTTGTAGTTAATCCTTTGACTGTGTCTGTTAACGCGTCTGGTAAGAAACGTCTTGTTTTAGATCTCAGACATGTTAATCAGTTTATTGAGAAACAAAAAATTAAATTCGAGGGAATTAAGGAAGCTATGTTATATGCTAGAGAAGAACATTTCATGATAAAATTTGATTTTAAATCGGGTTACCACCATATAGATGTACATCCCGAATTTCAAAAGTATTTAGGGTTTAGTTGGGAATTTCAAGGAAAAAGGAAATATTTTGAATTCACTGTTTTGCCATTTGGGCTTTCTTCTGCAGGGCATATTTTCACAAAAGTTGTGAGGGTATTGGTAAAATATTGGAGATCTCATAGCATTCCTGTCGTAGTTTATCTCGATGATGGTTGGGTTTGCTCTGATTACAATTCTTGTATAGAAATAGCCGCGTTTCTACAGAAAACGTTAGATCACTCAGGGTTTCAGGTTAATATAGAAAAATCGCAGTTTGTTCCAGTAGACAAAATGATTTGGTTAGGATTTGTATGGAATCTGAAAGATGGCATTTTAGAAGTTCCGAATGAAAAAATTGACAGTATTCGTTCTGTTGTTGCTTCGATAGTGAACAATGTAAGTAGAGTAACTGCGCGAAATGTCGCTTCTATTGTGGGCAAGGTCATTTCATTGAAACCTGCTTTAGGTAATATTTGTCAGCTGATGACACGGCACTTGAGCATGGCATTGTGTAAGAGAACTGGTTGGGATTGTGTATTGAATATGTCACGTGACTGTATTATTGAATTGCTTTTCTGGTACAAGAATTTGGCCACTTTACCGAGATCAAAAATTACACGGTTCAGAAAAATACCTGCAAAAGTTTTGTTTTCGGATGCGAGCTCTTTTGCAGGAGCAGGTTTTTCTTTAGAACAAAATGAAAAGGTAGTGCATTACATGTGGAGTGATTCAGAAAAAATAAAAAGTTCTACGTGGCGAGAAATAAAAGCTATTTGTGTGATTATTGAGAGTTTGCATAATTATCTGTCGGGTAGACTTGTCAAAGTATATACAGATAATAAAAATGCAGTGCTTATTGCATCTAAGGGTAGTATGAACTACGAGCTGCATCAGCTTGCTTTGGAAATGTTTGGTTTGTGTGTGGCGCATTCGATAAATATAGAGTTAGAATGGATTCCTAGAACTATGAATACAGATGCAGATGACTTAAGCAAGATTTATGATTATGATGATTGGGGAGTTTCAAACAGAATTTTTAATTTTTTTAATGAAGTATGGGGGGAGTATACCTGTGATTTATTTGCAGACAGTAAGAATAGAAAAGTTGAAAAATTTTATTCTAGATTTTGGACTCCCGGATCTTCAGGGGTTGATGCGTTTGCACAAAATTGGGCTGGCGATAATTGTTGGATTGTGCCCCCACCTGTTTTGATATGCAAAGTTATTAATCATATGCAAATATGTAAAGCATTTGGTACGTTAATCATTCCAAAATGGAAATCCGCTTTGTATTGGCCCATGGTTTGGAACGAAAGGAAAAACAAATTTCACGATTTTGTGCTGAAGTTTTTTGAATATAAAAATCCTACAAATTTTTTCACAGCTGGTTCAGATAAAAGCGGCATTTTTGCATCAGAACAATTTCAGAGTAATGTACTGGTTTTGAAAGTAAATTTTGGAACATCCTGAAAAGTAAAAAAAAAAAAAAAAAATTGAGCACCATGTGCAGTTCAATGTACAATAAAAATCCATGCACCATGTGCAAAATTTGTTTGAACTGATTTATTAGTAAAGCACCATGTGCAAGAAATAAAGCACCATGTGCAAAAACATTTGATTAATTGTTTAAAAAACATGACAGTTTTTGGGTGATGAAATAATTATTTTGTTATGCGTGTATTTGGATATGACAGTGGTTTCATAATCTTAATATGAGAACATTTTTTCTCTAGGTACGCAGTGTTTGGACAGAAATTCAGGAAATGAAAAAAGACAGCAGACTTTCTTCAGCAGCATCAAACATTCAGCACATAATCAGGAAAGGGAAGAGTGATAGTTCAAACAAAATGTACGACACATATTTTAAAAAGTTCAGGACCTGGTGTTCAGATCATGGTGTTTCTTATTTACCCGCGGCAGTGAGTACGGTAGCCGTATTTCTTAGCAGTCTCGTGCAACAGTCGGTGTCAGAATCAGTGTTATCAGCTTATTTTTACAGTATAAAGTGGTTCCATGATTTCAATGTGTGCCTTAATCCGTGTGATACAAAAATTCTGCATATGGTTATGGAAGGAGGAAAACGAATTCTTAGTAAGCCGATTTTTCAAGGGATAATTACATTAAGGATTCTGTTTCAAAGCAGTTAAATGTAACGAAAAATTTACGCATATAAATTTTGTTGTGTGTATATGAATATTAAAATTGTTTTGTGAATCTATATTTGTCTATATATGGTTATAATTGCATTGTAGGAAATCAGCCCAATTATAAATCTCTTTGAATCTCTAAGCACTAGCGAGCAGCGTTCCTACTTAACATGTGTTGTGTTTTATTTATTTAGCACTTCAATAATTTGTATTCGGACGAACGAAGTGAGGGAGAATATAATTAAAATTATGTGCGGTATGTGTTCGAAAAGTTTTCCTCTGAAGTCACGTGGTTATTTGGGGTATAAATAGTAAGGCCATGCGGTAGCACGGCACTCTAAGCTTCTCTAAGCTTGCTCGCTAGGATTTAAAGATTGCAAGAAATATGGAGGATAGTAATGCGATGAAGTGTAATGAAGTTGGGCTATACAGTTGGTTTCATAAAGTGGTTATGTATTAGAAATGAATAAAAGCACTAGCGAGCAGCGTTCCTACTTAACATGTGTTGTGTTTTATTTATTTAGCACTTCAATAATTTATATTCGGACGAACGAAGTGAGGGAGAATATAAAATGTATTATTATTTGTTTGAAGCTACAAACTGACAAGTTTCATATTTATTATCATATGTAAGTCAATATGGAAGCCAGTTGAGGCCAATTCAGAGAGAAATTTTTTTTATTGCGTTTAATGGCAATAATTATTGCGTTTCAACAATCATTGCGTTTAAACACAAAACACTATGCGTTTAATCGCAAAAGATTGCGATTTAAATAAAGTATATATTAAACGCAATCTTTTGCGATTGAACACAATAAATATTGCGATTAAACGCAATAATAATTTAATAATATTTTTGCGTTTAATCGCAATTATTTTTGCGTTTAATTGCAATAATATAAATGCCTCTTTGCGTTTTATTGCAATAATCCTTCCTTTTAAGGATTTATTCTGAATTTAAACAAAATAATCCAGTGCTGTAGTTTGTAATCAAGCATCGACTTGCCAAAAATTATTATGATTACTACGGTCTGGTTCTTTAAAGAAGAACCGTTTGGTTCTCTTGCTTGTTGCTTAATGTTGCAGTTTGTGAGATTTTAAGTTTAACAATGGCATCCTAAGTAAACAACAAAAGTTTCTTAAACCTATTAGAATCTAACACTTTTAACGCATTAATAAATTTGGTAGGTATCACAGCAAATTAAGAATGTTTCAGTGGTTAATAGCCATATCAATTTGGTAGTACACATCGATCAATCTGTTTTTATTTGATTTATGATTTCATATAATTCCATCTCCTAAATTCTCGTGTTCTCGCTCGTGTTTACTGTATATGATGAAAGGAAAGGTTGTGAATATACATACATAATATGTACATGCACATATACACAAGTCTAGACATTTCATCAGTCGTTTCCTTAAGCCCTTTACAAAGGTCCATGGTATAAACTATGTGATCGCAACGTTGAGTGATAGTTTTTCCATCATTATTTCTTATCTAGTATTTTATTTCGAAATTCTTTTAAAAATTTTCGCATAGTTTTGTCTTTGTTTTTACAGACCGACACTTCTTTCTCCTCTTTAAATCCATACCATGATTTAACCATTCAGAAAGTGCTTGTTCAGAAGATTCTTATTCAATAAAGCTTAACAATACATAATTCTCCTCAGAGATTAATGTACAAAAGAAAAAAGAAACAAATATCAGCGTGGATCCATTGCACTCTTCAAAGATCAATAGAAATACTTGCTTTTAGATACAAAGATTATTGCGTTTAAATGCAAAAAAATTATTGCGTTTAAACACAAAGGTATTGCGTTTAAACGCAATGAAAAACATTTCTTACCCTGGACTGGCCTCAATGGGCTTCCGCAAGTTATTCATATTTTAACAAATATTTTCTTTTTTCCTTTTCAAGATTACTTTGTATATTGGCTGCAAACAATAAAAACGTATTGTGATGACGGAAAAACAAAGGAAGCAAACACCAACCCAGTTATCATCATAGCTTCTCATCACGACTGTGTACAGGTTGATATTAAATACAACATTTTTAATCTTTTATATTTCTGCTCCATCTACATGTAATTATTATTGTATTCCACCTCAATTATTGCCATCCGATTGGATCAGTTGTTGTAAAGTCTCGGCGGATATACCTGTCCATTTTGTACAGTGCGTCATTGAAGACAGAACAAATTCCCGTCGTTTTGTAGGAATGCACAGGTTAAATAAAGTTTGAAGCGAATTTTGAGCACTCCAAAATACAATTCAAATCAAGCGAGTTTATAGCCTGTAGATATGACAATAAACGTTTAGATTGGTCAGAAATGTGTTTAGAATTAGGGAATGAAAGGTAGCATATTGACCAATGCTGAAAAGTGCAGAAAATCTCCCAAAAAGTGGCCTAAAATCTTGCGCTGTAAATGCACAATTTTTAGACTAATATATACACGTGAAACCATTATGCTACAGACGCTACAGTTCTGCAGATAGCAATGTATATAAAGTATATACTAGTGTATGTGCCTGAGTGAAAGGATGGTTGGGTGTTAAAAACCACAAAGATATTGCCACTCTCTACCATCGGCTCATACATTCACCTCTGTCGTTGGCTCGCGTATACACAGTGTTAAACACGAGAAATAGTGCGTTTGTTTTAATTCATTATAAATCAATCTATACGTTTATGTCTGACTTTTCAGATAGATATTTACTAAATTAATCCAGAAATATTCAATTAATTTGAAACAATCCTGCAAATATTACTTTTTATACTTTGTGTCAAAAATCTTGACGTGAGCCCATTGCAGAGGTGTCTGAGAGAGGAACGAACGACAACTCTGCATAGGAGATTGAGATATTGCATGAAAACAAATTTTCCATCTTGTGATTTCAAATATTTCCAAAGTTCCTCGGAATTTGTAAGCAAACTATCATGTTGTAAATTTTGAATTTACTAGGGGGAGTTAAATGCAAAATTTACAATCATGTTGTAAATTTTGCATTTACTTCCCCCTAGTAAATTCAAAATTTACAACATGATAAAACCACACCTGCTTTACACATCTCCTCGAATATACTGTTGTACTAATGCCTACTGTTGCACAGAACTGTTGAAGATTTTTCTTCCCTACATATCTTAATAAGGAGTGAAGACAGAGACCTTGTTGAACATTTACTGGAACCCGCTATGTATCTTTGTTTCTAATTTTTAGCTCACCTGAGCCGAAGGCTCAAGTGAGCTTTTCTGATCACATTATGTCCGTCGTCCGTCCGTCTGTAAACTTTTCACATTTTCGACTTCTTCTCAAGAACCACTGGGCCAATTTTGACCAAACTTGGTACAAAGCATCCTTGGGTAAAGGGGATTTTAAATTGTTAAATTGGAGGGACATATCCCCTCGCAAGGGGAGATAATCAAGAAAAGGCAAAAATAGGGTGGGGGTCATTAAAAAATCTTCTTCTCAAGAACCACTGGGCCAGTAAAGCTGAAACTTATGTGGAAGCATC
>PRKT01001175.1:13276-51253 GCA_003671525.1 Saccostrea glomerata
AAATCTTCTTCTCAAGAACCACTGGGCCAGAAAAGCTGAAACTTATGTGGAAGCATCCTGGTATAATGTAGATTCTAAATTGTTCAAATAATGACCCCCGGGGGATGGGTGGGGCCACAATGGGGAATCAAAGTTTAATAAAAAAATATATAGGAAAAATCCAATTGAAAATTTTCTTCTCAAGAACCTCTGGGCCAGAAAAAGTTAAGCTTATGTGGAAGCATTCTGGGGTAGTGTAAATTCTAAATTGTAGGAATCATGACCCCCGGGGGAAGGGCGGGGCCATTATAGGGAATCAAAGTTTTACATAGAAATATATAGGAAAAATCTTCTTCTCGGGAACCACTGGGCCAAAAAGCTGAAACATATGTGCCCATGGAAGGATCATGGGGTAGTGTAGATTTCAAAATGTCTAAATTATGATCAGTGGGGTAGGGTGGGGATGCATTATGTATAAGAAGGGTGAAATCTGGTAAAGAACAGAATGGTCAAAGCTTCTCATGTGAGCGATGTGGCCCATGGGTCTCTTGTTTATGAAGCTTTGTAATCCAAAATAGATCTAAGCGTTGCTTAGTGATAATGCAATTTTAATATTTAAATCTTACAGGGAAAGAAACTTAAAATGACCTGCTCTGCAAAAACGGAGATTGCTAATTTCTATGACGAGTTAGAGAAGTGTTTACCAAAGGAACACACTCTGAGAGAGCTCATTTCGCCGCAACGTTACTTTGAAATCGAATTACCACAAAAAGGATTGAATTCATATCAGGCAGAGATTATCGATTGTGTACGAAAATGCATTGTGCAGACTGTACGAAGTCTTGCACATTGGAATGAAAATATACCTTTCATTTGGTTAAAGTTCGAGCAATTTATCAGAGAAAACAGGAACAAAAAGATTCTTCGAAAAGGAGAAATACAAAATATATCAGAATTTCAATCTTTGAAAGAAAATGATATTAACGATATGCTCAGATATTTTAAAGAGATAGGCCTAATAATTTACTTCATAGATGATGGACTCAAAGAAAATATTATAGTAGACGTCCAGTGGTTTGTAGATGCATTCAAGAATATCATTACTGATCCATGTCATGCGCACTCAGTTTGCAAAAGTGTTCAGGAATGGGAGATATTCATGAAAACAGGACGAATATCTGATTCAACACTTGTCAAGGTTTGGGGGAAAAACTCGACGCATCTTCCCCTGAAAGATGTAATTATACCATACATGGAAAAACTTGGTATTCTTGCTATAATGCGAGCACAGGAACTTGCTGGAGAAAAAGTCCCCATTATGATGGAGAATATCTACTACATACCTAGCCTTAATAAGACTGATTTCTCAAAAGACCACATGAGCCATAACGTTAACAAAACACCCATTTTAGTATTTTCTTTCAAAACGTACATCCCACATTTCTTTTTCTTCAGACTTGTAGCTTTGTGCTTCTCTGTATGGGATCCATTACGTGATGACCTACTTTGCAAAAATGTTGCTTTTTACAAAGACAAAGGTGGTGACCGAAACATTGCTATTGCAGTAAACAAAACGTCTATTCAGTTACAAGTGCTTACACCGGATAAAGCAATCAAGCTGACAAATGACAAAACTAAACAGATAAGATCAGAGATTGAGAGGATGATGAATGACATAACATCCACATTCCATCAACAAGTTCTCTTTGAAGTCGGATACACGTGTAAAGATATAAATATCACTGAGGAGGATGAAGATTTCTTTTTAAGTGAGAAAACAATGGCAGAACTGACAACAAACAAAAGAATTTGCCCCCATCATATACCTCCAACGAAGCATGAGAAACACGAAATAGTTCGTGACAATTTGTTGTATTATTGGTACACGGTAAGGATTTTTAAAAATTAGATTAAAAAGAAACAAATCAAAAACAATGAGAAAATTTATTAATATGAGTTGATTGCATTCATTTTCTCAATGTCATCTATTAATTATTTTTTTATAATATTATTTCAAAAATAATTTCTTGTGCTTTTTTTCAAATTATTTAATTTCATTTTAGGGCACTGAATAACGTACTAGAAGCAGCGTCCATTGTTTCACAGCAATTTTAGCATCTCCAGAAATCAAGAAAGTGGATTACTCTGAACATTTTGCGCAACAACCTATTATTTTTCAATACTTTTTATTGACTAATGATAGTGTATGTACATATATTGTAGTCACGAAAAGATTGAAAAAAAAATTACTAAGGACTTAAATCTGATCTTCCGTTGAACTTCTTTTTAAGAAGATATGAGATTGATACTGAAGAAATATCACTGAGTAATGAAAATTATTTTCTTTTACATGTATCTTCCCGCTTTTTATTCTGACCCTGTCAACGTTTTTGTTATAATAAAAAAATATTCTTCGATGAATGAGCAAATAATGAAAGAGTATTTGAAACAAACGAACGCAAAATACCTAATGTTTTTTAATTGAGTTGATTTCCCTGACATTATATTCAATGAAAGATATTTTAATTGGCAATTTAAATAATACAATGTGCAACCTAACCAAAAAAATTAAAAATGAAACTTTTTCAACAAAATAAATGTTTTCATCCGCTTTAAGGTCATTGGCAACGAAGAGTTTCCGGAGAAAAAAGGTTTATACCCAGGTTTTTTCACTTATGAAAAAAAGTCATTGAGAGTGATCTCCCGTATGGCGCTGAAAACAAATAAAGCATTTGTTACAGATTTAGAGGTAAACAAAAGCACGTGTGTTTTTTTATCGGATAAGTAGTAAAAGAAAACAAACGATGGGTTTGTTTACATTGTGCTGAGGGGGCAGACAGCCAACAGGTCGTCATTTAGAATAGGTAAATTAATGCTGGGAAGTGCAAAGATGTGTAATAATTATGCCAAAATTGGTGATAGTTAGGTAGACCGTATGTGAACTATTCTATAGGTTATGTGAATGAGGCACCATTAAAAGTTACTACAAATCATTGCAAAAATGTTTTATGACAGTTCGTTTAGAATATAGAATAAAAGCAAACAACCAGTCTCTTGATCATTATGAATAGTTATTCGATGTTAAGGGAAGTAACTCGAATTAAAGACCAGTACTGGTATTTCTGTGTTTTGTTTCAATATTTGCATTTTCAGCCAAAGTATATGCATGTTATCGGAAATAAGGTTTCAACAATGTATTTTATGTATAAACCTTATGAAATAAATGCGTTTTGGAGAAAACTTATGGTTCAAAATAATACAGGCCCATTTTATAAACATTTTACATAGGAAATGCATTGAAAATTGTAAAAACATTGATTTGACAAAATCTATAAAGGAAGGCTGGCTTGATGGGTAAAAAGGACCTGAATTGAACATGTTTGGTACCATTAAACCTGTTTAAAAAAATCTTGAAAAATTCTATACTAAAGCCAAAAACGTTGCCAATGTCCTTAAGCTTATAATAACGAACTAATATGTCTTTTTACTATACATGTGATCATAATAAAGTACACTTATTCTCAAAGCCTTTGAAAATTTATGTTCAAACATATACAAAATTATACTGATATCAAATAATCTTAAATACATTATAAAATACATAATCTAACATACATTTTATTCCACCGAGAAATTCCAATTCATCTATTATAGCTTTTTGTTGCAACCCCCCTCCCTGGTTCTGTAATTTCCATTCATATTTTAATTACTCATATTTTAATAATAAAAACATGAATTCATATACAATTAACATGTATATTTTATTGTATATTAATATAAATACATGATTGTGTAATATAATTAGCTTGTTGATTGTGTTAAGATTTTTTTAACATTTTTTGTTTCCTTGTGTGTTTCTTCTCATACTTTCTATAGTTATCATGTAGTACATTTTGAATTCACTTGTTGAAGGTAAATGCAAATTTTACAAATTAAAGAATAGAAAGGTTTTGGTGGGAATTGCCTCCAACTAGTAAATTAAACATTTAACATTACAAGATACTATTCAATTGGTAAAATGTATTAATTTACACAAATATTTCTTACATTTATTGTACTCCGTGTGATAGAAAAAAAGGCTTAGTCCGTAAATAAATATAAATGAATGATAACAGAATAATTTCACTGGACACAATTTGGAAGTGTGACATAAAGTGAAAACATAAAAATTAATTAAATTAATTAGATATTTAGTTTAAATAAAAACAATAATCTTATCTTGATCAATTCAAATTTCAAATGGGAAATCTACAAACTTGCACATTATTTCCCGTTCAGAAAAAAATCTTTGTATTTACTGTGATGAGATTCATTTTTCATGGGGATTTAATTTTCATTGTTTTTGAGATAAATGTACGAAGAGAACTGCAAATTCTTGAATCATGAATCATTTCAATCATGAAATGTATTTTTACAAACATTACTTCATTCAAAGAATCAATTTTTCACGTAACCAGAATTTTTCATCACAAAAGCTTGTGATACTTCTATGCCACAATGTTCACAAGATTAATAATTCTATTTTCGGGGGTCCATTTTATTCCATATTGAAAGGTCAATCTCATTTTATCTTGCAAACAACTTGACTCAATTCATCCAATTTTTCTTTTCTAAATTCTAAATTCAAGAAAAAGATTTCTTGATGTTAAATCAAAACAACCACGACCTAATGCCTTGCTTTCAAGGCGGCTGCATGTGTCCCATTCTGGTGATAAACTCCAGGAGATACATCTGTAGTCTGACGTCAATACTCTTGTTGGTGACGTAGAACCCTGGTACTCCTGCCTTCTCTAACATGACCTGCTGATCCATCACCTTCTGATCTAACTCCATGATTATCTTCATATCCTTCTTCTTTACCTCTTCTTCACACCTCTTCTCCATCGTCTGAAAATAAGAAGCATAAGATGCTTACATTATAATCTTCATTAATGATTGAAGACCTAAACATCAGAAATCTGAAGCCTAAAATCTATATTGGAATATAATAAATATTATTCCAGATAAGGGGCAACTTGTTGTGCTCTATAAATTTAATAGGTTTTTTTTCTATGACTGGTACTAGCCCTCTGATTTTTTTTATTCTTTTCAGACCAAAGAGTTATAGATCTGCCGCTATACAGAAAACTAGATAAAATTTAATTTGTTTTCTATGACTGGGATACAGCAAAACTCATTTACAGTGTAGTATGAACACAGATATTGCGAATTTATGGATATAGCGATATCATCTTTCTTTCTTTGTCTTTCTTATACGGTTATAATGAATTACCGATATAGCGAGGTAATTTCACAGGTCCCAGTGACTTCGTTATAACCGAGTTTTACTGTATACACAAAATTATAAGTGAAGATCCAGACCTTTTCAAGCAGTGTTTCATTATTTTTATATTTGAATATGTATTAATATTTTTTCTTTATAAACTCAGTTAAATTTCTGAAACATTTTGAATCCATTTAAGGAATGACTCTAATTCTTGGCCAAATTATTTGATGATAACCTGGTTTGGGTCAGTTTACGCTTTATAATCTGCGAAGCCTTATAATTTAATTTTAAAATAATTAAACAACTGTGGGTGTAAAATGTGCTGTTTTTATGAGTTCAAATTTGCCAGTCAATAATACATCCCTAGTAACAGAAGTGATATGAAACAAGGGGAAGTAATAAATGATATACAGATCTAGCAGCCATGATGTTTGTGTACACGAGGTAAGATCGAGCTACTGTTTGAAGTTAAAGGTACATTTGTTAAATCTGGAATTTCCCATGAATTCCAAGGACAGGAAATGAGGGGATTGTATGGATACAGATGATTCAGCTGGTTGTCGAGGGGGCGTGTCCCCATACCAAACCAGGTTATCAAGAAAAATTTGCGTTCCTTTTTGGTAATCAACCAATGAGGGACTAGAATACAAACAAAATTAAATTATTTGTATTTACTACCTCTTTTTCTCTCTCAATCTGAGCCTCCACTATGGGTAAATTGTGAGGCTTCATCTGACAACTCTGTAGTAATTCTTTGTGTCTCTTTTGCAGCTCATGTCTCTGTGCTGTACATGTAAATAAAACAAGAAATGTTTTTAAAAAATATATATGACCTGTGTGGTAGTATTTATGAGGATAAAACTTTAAATTTCTTTGATTTTTTATTAAATCGATTGTACTCTGAAACAGGTGCCAGGATTTCAAGTTGATGTCTGTTGTGCAAATGATCTCAAGACAAGAACAGAGCAGCATTTGACTTTTGACCTTTGACTCTGCCATTTAATATCAATAGAGATATTGTAAGCACTCAAAGCTTTTTGTCTGTCAAAATGAGGTATTAAGGACATTGAGTGAACAAGATCTTTCTTTGTGAAGTAATTGAGAATTTGATGTTCTCTGATTGGTGCAGCCTTAGATATACCATAGAGTGAGTTTCCTTCATAATGCAGTTCTAAGTGACATACTCAGATTTCCCTCTCACCTATTTGCTTATAATTTTATTGTTTTAAAAAATTGCCTATTTAAAAAAAAACTGTCTCATTGTGTACATTAAATGACAAATGCCAGTATGGAAAAATCCAATATCCCTAAATGGAAAATTGTTAGTTTTTTTTTTATTCATATATAATAAATTTCCACTTTTTTTAACACTTGTTAAATTGTTGAAATATATCTGATATGCTGTAACAGAATATAAAATTTGCTCGAGACAAGACTTAGAGTGAAAATTATCAAGTTCCTGCTTAATTATTTAAAATGTTAACAATTAACTTTTGAATTTAGTGTCTTTTTGACCACTGTAAGTGTAAATTCCTTATTTCTAACAAGTTCTTATTATCACAAACACTTTAATGTTAAATCACAAGAACATGAATTCATGACAGGACGATTGATAAAGGGATTTTACATGGATTTCAGCACTGCACCATAAAAATAAAGGCGAGTAATTTAATCTTGCGAGTGGTGCTTCTTGCAAAATTACACAATAATAAATTTGTCACATATACTTAGGAATTTACAGTTTACTGTCCTTTAGACTATACAGACCTAGTAAGGTATTGTATAATTCTTACATAAGTTAGTCACACAATGCATGGCCAGGTCCATCACTTCATAACACAATAAGTACATCTCATCAAAAGTAGGGTAAGTAATTGAATCATGCCTAGACACTGTGACAATTTGCTATCTAGAAATTTCAAAAGTTTTAAGATTTCAAGCCATAGGATTACTTGTGGTCATTGATGATTTTGAATACATATGTCTTACCATAAAGTTTATCATTGATGAGTTTGACTCGCTGTGTGTATGTGTCTAACCTTTGTGATCATTGATAAGATTGACTCACTGTGTGTATGTGTCTAACCTTTGTGATCATTGACCAGTTTGACTCGCTGTGTGTATGTGTCTAACTTTTGTGATTGTTGACCAGTTTGACTCGCTGCATGTGTGTGTCTAACCTTTGTGATCATTGACCAGTTTGACTCGCTGTGTGTATGTGTCTAATCTTTGTGATAATTGATAAGATTGACTCACTGTGTGTACGTGTCTAACCTTTGTGATCATTGATAAGATTGAATCACTGCGTGTATGTGTCTAACCTTTGTGATCATTGACCAGTTTGACTTGCTGTGTGTATGTGTCTAACCTTTGTGATCATTGATAAGATTGAATCACTGCGTGTATGTGTCTAACCCTTGTGATCATTGACTAGTTTGACTTGCTGAGTGTATGTGTCTAACCTTTGTGATCATTGACTAGTTTGACTCGCTGTGTATGAAGATGTCTCTCCTCTAATTGCTGGACTTCCTGTAGACTGCGGACGATTTCAAACACGGTACCATCCAGCAAGGAGCTAGCCAGGCCTGACAGAAGGTCGTACGGGAGTCGCTGCTGATATTTACTGAAAGATAATCAATACATAGTATAATATAAATACTATGACCATGATTGCTTTGGTTTTTGTTTGTTTTTTTCCTGGATTTCCATTATAGAATCAAGATAATCCAACACTGCCCAATATCAAATATGGTTACCATCATGGCAGATTAGATTAAATGCATTCAATAATTGAGTTGTAAGACCTAAGGCTTTTTAAATTAATCAAAATAGTTAAATTATAAAATCAGATTATCTATGGTACTGTAACGTGAAGCGGTCACCCATCCAAGGGTTAAACAGGCTCGCCGTTGCTTAACTTGCCTGAAATAGAGGGAGACTCTACTGCGTCACCAGAAAAGCTAGCTCACTGGCGAGGCAGTATAATATGATATGTAATATAATATGTATCCTCACATCACAAGTGCTTTATGAAGAACATTCATGGACCCTCTCCTTTTTCTGTGCCCAAAATTTTGTTTCTCAAAAAAAAAAAAAAAAATAAATAAAATGGATTTCCCATTCTTATCAATTTGGTGACCAATGAAAAAGTTAAATTGCAGGTGTAAAAAGGCTGAAATTACAGTGAAAGACAAATTTGCAATACATTGATAAATTCTGAAGACTTCAGTTGGTAAGTAGCTAATCTATCCTCCTTTTCTTTGAGTATTTCCCATTGACGAGTTGAGAGCCGTCTGTCAAAGTTTCAATTTTATTTCTTTTAAATATTACAGAGTACTCACTGAGAATTGTTTTAGGTTAAACTTTGGATATTCAATTAATACATTATGAGTGTGTCATAGAAAAATGTCATATTTACATGTATAAAAATGTCGAAGTACCCCTGGAACATGGGGAGGGGGGGGGGGGGGGGGGGGGGGGGGGGGGGGGGTCCCAACCACCCGTGTGTTCAAGTTTCCAAAAAAAAAAAATGCATTGTAAATCCCTTATTTAAAAATTATTGCTCTCTGTTATCACTGATATTATCTCTATGTACCCCGGTAATTCTCGGGCCATGTTTTGAAGCTCGCTCTGGTAAAAGTAGAGACGTTTTTGTTGACTTTCCTTCTTGGCTATTTCCTCTTTCCGACCTGATATTTCTTCCCCGGTATTAGAAGGCTTCTGTGTGGAGTCAACTCGTCCTGTAGGGGTACTCTTAAACCGAGCACTTCCCGGTAAACTGTGCATTTCATCTATTTATTGCGTATCATCACGACTTTTTTTCCAGAACAAACACATCACCGGATATCAAATTGACACAGTAAAGGGAAAATAAATCAAGCTGGTCAAATAAATTCCGGATATTGGCCAGCGATAAACGTAGTCTTCCCGACTCCTGTCTCAAAAGGTCTAAAAAGTTTACGTACTCTAATCAATTATATTTTTGCTACAACCAGGTATGGATCTAGGATCTGGAAATTTTTAAAGAGGTGGGGGTTGAAAGTTTTGCATAAACATGTATTTAAAACGACGATTTTTAAAAATGACACAACACAGGGACTAAGTACGTGTATTACCATTTTTGAAAGGGAGGGGGGATTTCAGAGAAAAAAAATGGACTGCCTCAAATTTTCAATGACAAAAATAAGGAATTTTTTTTTTTTTCTGACAACTGAACGGCCAATGGTGTCTCAAATTCTTCTGATTTGGAGATGTTAATTTTAGCAAACACTACTTTAACAATTCTAAAATAAGGGAAATTATATACCGGGGTATCCTTTGTCCTAGTAGAAAGCTGTAAATTAATCAAACTAAAGTTTTCAAAGAACTTAAATTGGACAAGAACCCCCTAATCTGGTCTAAGTATGTGCAATTGTTTGGGAAGCGAGTTTCAGCCTGGGTAAATTAGTAAGTCCGTAGAGTACCAGTCCTTACTACATGTACTGCTGATGCAGGGCTCTCGGGTTCAATTCAAAATCCATCAAAACATTTTCTCCTTTTCTTTAAAAAAAATGTTGCCAGTGACTGCCCTTAGCATGCAGCTTCAGAGCCCCGGCCACAGTACTAGTGGGATTTGGGAAGGGTAGCTATTTTCCATAGGTACATGTAGCATTTTTCTATAGAAAATGGTGTGAATTCAAAGTCAAGTTACAACCCCACCTACCACCAATTTTGTGTTGTTGCATAATCAAATGAGGTTAATATAGCATATATCAATATGCCCCCTCCCCCATATAACTGGAAGTCCAAGGTTCACAACTCTATCCACAATGGTAAGATCATACCCAAAACAGGACTTGATCTAGATATTGTGATTAAATTGGATACTCATGTACCTAAATTTTATTTCAATATGTGCAAACTCTGTGAAGAAAATGAACGGAAACTAATGGTGGACTGACAGACCAACCAACAGCAGAAAACTATATCCCCTCCCTTCTTCGAAGAGGGCATTATAATGGATACTAAATTGGCGTCAGAAGCAAATTGAAAGTGGGGGGGGGGGGGGGGGGGGGGGCTAAGTGTAAAAAAAAAAATTTGTACCTTCAAAAAAACCAAACACTTCCACTTTCCTCATTTTTAACATATACTAAGACGTATCTGTGGAAAGCGGGGGGCTAAACCTACGAAGATATGTTCAATGTCTTAACTAAGTATGTATTTGGAAAAAAAAGGGGGGGGGGGGTCTTAGCACTCCCCCTCCCCCGGTTCCGACGCCTATGTACTAGAAGAAGTTTTAACACCCCCACCCCACCCCCACACACACACATTTTCAAAAAAAGGATGTGCTATATACTTCACCAAGACGACAGAATAAGAACATGGGTTGCGTTTTCTGGGTCAAAGACAATTTAGGGGGTGGGGTGGGTGGGTGTGAAAGGATTTAATTGTTTGTTACCATTTAAATGATCGATATGCCTGGCATGGATAGCTTCGTTGCTAAAGCACTAGGGTCACTGCATGGGGCACCAGGTTAGCTTCTGTTGTCCATTTCCGTTATATTTTAAACACAATGTCTATGCATATGGCTATGACTCTTATACATATTGTAACATAATATATTCAGGATTTGCCCTCACTTGGACAGTTTTAGTAGAAGACCCAACAAGATAGTGATACATCCCATAGCAATATGTTTTTTTATAATAACTTTTATTCAACATTTTCAAAGAGCTAACTGAACATGTAAATACTGTATGGAGGCAAGAAAAATGACATGCATAGGCATCATTTGTTTTTTAAATAAAACCTTTAAAAAATAAAACTTAAAAGACCCTGCTCAGGGCATAAAAATCATCCTATCACTATAGCATCCCTAGACTCTGACTCAATATTATGTCCCACATCAGGATGGTACTTCTTCACATGAGCTTTAAGCGATACATTGTGGTTGAAGGCCTTTGGACAATGCCTGCATTTGTATGGTTTTTCACCCGTATGTAAGCGAAGATGTTTCTGAAGTTGATCCTTTTCATTGAAAGACTTATCACAGTAGGGGCACTTGCATTCCCTTGTCTGACTATGCATTCTTGCATGCCTCAATGTGTTTCGGGGAGGGAACCGTTTACCACATATTTCACAAACATAACTCCTGTCGACCCCAGTGTGAACTTTGCGATGACTTTCCAATGTTGATAAATGATTGAAGTTTCTTCCACACTCCTCACAAGTGAATTTTCTTTTACTTCCATGAGCTGCAAATTTATGGTTTCTCAGATCTTGTTTTTGGGAAAATGTCTTGTGGCAAACAGTACAAATGAATTCTTTCTTCAATTGTTCTAAATGCTCCTTTTGCATATGCTTTTTTGTTTCCCACATATCTCCAAACATTTTCCCACAATATTTACACTTGGACGGAGTACTATGGTATCTTTCAAAATGTAAATCCAACTTCACTACATAGTTTCCACACAGATTGCATTTACTTTTCTTGCCTTTCTGTGTATTCTGCATTAAATCCTTCTCCTTGAACTTAACCCTAATCTTTTCATCATCTTTCAACTGTTCATCATCAAAGTCATTTGAGTTGTTATCTCCTGCACATTTCAAATCCTCTGAATCATTGGTATCATTTCCAATTGTTGAAGGAAATTCTCTAGATTGTTCATCAAAGTCTTCACTATCTGCTCTTTGAGTCTCATTTTCCTTTTCTTGAGAACTTCCACCAGGTGAACTGTCCTCATTTTCACTCTCTTCTAAAGGTCTGGCTGTGCACAAGGAAGAGGAGACAACAGGCTCTGTATCATTATCTAACACTAGTTTAAAACTTCTGAATGGACGGCACTTCTGACCTTGCATACTTGGCTTGAATTTCTTTGGCTGCTGTATGTTGTCTGCAGTTTTCTCACATGGGGATTTGGGTTGCAGCATTTCACTATTTGGCTTATTGTCACATAATGTCTTGTCAGATGCTATTTCATTGTTGGAGTCACAGTTGGATGGTACTGATACTGTGGATGTCTGGGATAAAACTTGTACTGAATTCACCTTAACTTGGCAAGCAGGAGTACAACTTGTGCTCTGTGCTGACTGAGAAATATTTGCTTGGTTGACTGATCCAGAATTGATTGAAGCTGATGCTGTGTAATTCTGTGATAATACTGACAGTGAATTCTGATGAATTTGGAAAGCAGGATTACTGCTGAGTATGCCCTCATTCTGAGAAATGTTTGTCTGATTGACAGAATTGGTTGAAGTTGATGCAGTAGGAGTTTGAGATAATACTGACACTGAATTCATCTGAACTTGAAAAGCAGGACTATAGGTTGTACCCTTAATCTGAGAATGGTTTGCCTCATTGATAGATCCAGAATTGTTTAAAACTTGTGCTGCAGAAGCTTGAGATGATGCAGAGAGTGGATTCTGATTCACTTGGAAAACGGAATTACAGGCAGTGCCATTCGCCTGAGATACGTTTGCTTGATTGGTTGATTCAGAGTTAGTTGCACTTGGCACTGTGGATGTTTGTGGTAAAACTGATAGTGGTTGGCAAGCAGAACCATTTGTCACAGCCCCTGTCTGTCCAGTGTTTGTCAGTAACATTGGCTCCTGTTTAGTCTGGATTATGTTGTTATTAAAACCATTTACAGTTTGTATCACTTGCTGTCCTTGTAAAAATGGTGCTTGCATAAAAAATGTTCCTTGATTGCTTTGGACTTGGTTCAGAGAACCAGTGTTAGCTAGTACAGGTTGTACAGCAATCTGAGGTATAAAGTTATACACAACTGGATAAGACGTTCCGACAATCTGAACAGGGTTTCCATTGTTAAAGTAAACGCTCTGCTGTTGGTTGCTGGGGTTAGCATAATTAGCATTCATCAAAAACAGTGATGGAGCCTGGGTAGGCATCTGGATTCCTGTTGAAAAATTCATCCTGAGGTGAAAGACAGTACTCAGACCATGGAGGTGATTTTTCTTTAATCTGCAGGATGTGCAGGACTATTCAACCCCTGAAATTATAAAATTAACAATTTTTAGATCATACTAAATAAGCAGAGTGATAATCAGAGTGTAGTTAATGGGGCCATTTAATAAAAAATATATTATTTTCAAGATCTATTTAAAGTCTAGGAAGTTTATATAAGCTAGATCATGACATTTTTGTGAGAAATTTATAAATATTGAAGTAATATCCTTCATGGGGTTTAATGCCTAATTCATGATGCCTAACTCATGATGTCAAAGCTTTTGATCAAAGATTTAATGTTTGCCAAGTGAAAATTATTTAAACAAATCGTCAAATGCACTTTTCTGATTAATAAAATTTTAATATCAAACATGTTAAAACAAATATCACATAATGATCAATCTAGTTTTCATAAACAGTCCAGTCCAATGCGAAAATTTGTAATATTACGAAACAAGAGGCCCATGGGCCACATCGCTCACCTGAGCACTGTGGCTGGGAAAAAGTAGAAATTGATTTATTATTGAAAAGTTAAAATCCAAAAGTAGTCCCATGACCAATCATGGCCTTGCTATTCTTGAGAAGATGATTTTTAAAGAATTTTCCTATATATTTCTATGTAAAACTTTGGTCGGCCATTTTGGCCCCACCCTACCCCCGGGGGTCATGATTTGAACAAACTTGGATCTACACTACTTGAGGATGCTTCCATATAAATATGATCAATTATGGCTTTGCTATTTTTGAGAAGATGATTTTTAAAGAATTTTCTCATATATTTCTATGTAAAACTTTGGTCGGCCATTTTGGCCCCACCCTACCCCCGGGGGTCATGATTTGAACAAACTTGAATTTACACTACTTGAGGATGCTTCAATACAAATATGATCAATTATGGCTTTGCTATTCTTGAAATGAAGATTTTGAAAGAATTTTCCTGTATATTTTTATGTAAAACTTTGGTCGGCCATTTTGGCCCCACCCTACCCCCGGGGGTCATGATTTGAACAAACTTGAATCTACACTACTTGAGGATGCTTCCATATAAATATGATCAATTATGGCCTTGCTATTCTTGAGAAGAAGATTTTTAAAGAATTTTCCTATATATTTCTATGTAAAACTTTGGTCGGCCATTTTGGCCCCACCCTACCCCCAGGGGTCATGATTTGAACAAACTTGAATCTACACTATCTGAGGATGCTTCCATATTAATATGAACAATTGTGGCTTTGTTATTCTTAAGAAGAAGATTTTTAAAGAATTTTCCTGTATATTTCTATGTAAAACTTTGGTCGGCCATTTTGGCCCCGCCCTACCCCAGGGGGTCATGATTTGAACAAACTTGAATCTACGCTACCTGAGTGTGCTTCCATATAAATAAGATCAATTATAGGTTTGCTATTATTGAGAAGAAGATTTTTAAAGAATTTTCCTATATATTTCTATGTAAAACTTTGGTCTGCCATTTTGGCCCCGCCCTATCCCCGGGGGTCATGATTTGAACAAACTTGAATCCACACTACCTGAGGATGTTTCCACATAAGTTTCATCTTTCCTGGCACCATGGTTCTTGAGAAGAAGTTTTTTAAAACATACCACCAAATTTTCATTAATTCCCAATTATCTCCCCTTGAATGAAGGCGTGGCCCTTCATTTGAACAAACTTGAATCCCCTTCACCTAAGGATGCTTTGTGGCAAGTTTGGTTAAAATTGGCCCAGCGGTTCTTGAGAAGAAGTCGAAAATGTGAAAAGTTTACAGACGGACAGACAGACAGACAGACAGACGGACAGATGGACGACGGACAAAATGTGATCAGAAAAGCTCACTTGAGCTTTCAGCTCAGGTGAGCTAAAAACGTAAGATTACGAAAAAGCGTAATATTACAAGTTATCCTAATATAAAACCACAGGAGTCTGAAGTTTTAATCGTCAAAAAGAAAAAAAAAAAAAAAAAAAAAAAAAAAAAAAAAAAAAAAAAAAAAAAATCCGGAAAAAAATTTTCCTACCCTTAACTAAAAAAAACCCCAGGATGGCAACGTGTTTTGGGGGGACCCACCTAAACAAATAGATCTGGGCTTGGCCAGAAAAATCTCGTGACCAATTCAGTTTCCGGGGCGATTTTGTTATTTATTCAATGTGAAAAATTCAATCTGCTTGACGACTACGGGCCGTTCCTAGCCCTTTTTCCAGTTTGACAGCTCATCCTGGACTCCATGCCACTAAACCGGAAGAGAATCTCGCAGTGTATATTTGACGTTTATGAAAACTTGTTCAAATGAAATAAAATAAATAATTGTTCAACGTAATTTTATTCAGTTATTTTAAATATATTTAACAGAACTTTAAAAAGTTATTTATTCTTTTTCTTACTTGTACGACGATGTGTACCAGGGACAGATAATTCAGTTTTTACAAGCGCCAAATTTAAATCACTGAAAAGCCATGTCGACAAAGAGTTAAACAGTTAGACTAAGCGCCATTATGAAGCATTATTTTGTTTGAAAAATATTTCTTTTTATTCATCACGCATGGTAACATAAAATTGTACATGAATAGTTTTACATGAATTTTTTTTGTTCTTTTCTTCAATTACGTCATTTATTCACCTCGGAGTTCACTTCCGGTTTAGTGGCATGGAGTCCAGGATGAGCTGTCAAACTGGAAAAAAGGCCATGAACAGCCCGTAGTCGTCAAGCAGATTGAATTTTTCACATTGAATAAATAACAAAATCGCTCCGGAAACTGAATTAGTCGCGAGATTTTTCTGGCCAAGCCCAGATCTATTTGTTTAGGTGGGTCCCCCCAAAACACGTTGCCATCCTGGGGTTTTTTTAGTTCAGGGTAGGAAAATTTTTTTCCGGATTTTTTTTTTTTTTTTTTGACGATTAAAACTTCAGACTCCTGTGATAAAACTTATATAACAATTTTTCGTAATGTAGTTAAATTACGAATATGCATTATATAGCAGATTGTAAGAGACTATATTACGAGTTTTTGTAATCCAAGACAAATTCAAGCATTGCAAGAAAGTGAGTGGTGGATAGCAAAGTATGACGTCAGTAATCAGATTCCACAGCTGCTGATAGCACTCGGTGAGTTTGGTCAGTTACGCCTATCAGAAAGCATGGAAATTCAAGAAGAAAGTACCACCAGCAATGGGTGAGTGGACAATTTCTTTTATAATTCTTTTATAGGAATTTTCCTTAGGATAAGACCAATTTTCCAGTAAATTTCAATATTGGCTTAAGCATGTCGCATTGCTCTATATCACCCGAACTCCCTACTTTTCATGCGAAGTCTACCCTAAAAATCACATTCTAGCTAGTCTCATAATACAACTGTTTGTTCAATTTTTATTGAAATACACAGAATTCAAATCTCGGTATGAGTCATACAAGTTATCGCCCGTGACATATCGTAGTAAACATCATACTTTGCTTCCCGCCACTCAATTTCTTGCAATGCTTGAATTTGTCTTGGATTAAGAAAACTCTTAATATAGTCTTTACATTCTGCTATATTACGCATATTGGTAATTTAACTACATTACGAAAAATTGTAATATAAGTTTAATATTATGATAACTTGTAATATTTCGAATTTTTGTATTGGACTGGACTGATAAATCAGAAACTTATTCTAAAATATCTAAATAAAGCTATATTATATAGGTAAATAAAGTTATATAGGTAGATTAAGCTAAAATAGCTAAATATAGTGATTTTCCTGGACCTGTACTTTGCACTTTCCCTGTTTTATTCGAAAGGAGGGGGTGGATATCAGTTTCTTGGGGATGGGTGGGAGGTATAGGGGTGGCGGTGGAGGGTTTTTCTATATGTTTGTTTATTTGTTATGAATATATATAATCATACATCTTTTCTGGGCGATTGATATTATACCGCCAAAAGTGGCGCAAATCTTCAAAAGCATGATCCGATTAAAATACAGTTAAATAAATCAAATGAAGTTTGCACCTTACCAAGTTATCCATTATTTTCACTACAAATTGGGTGTGCTCTGCCCATTCAACCATTCTTTCCGATTATTCCCAGAGTCAAAGTTTGAACTAATGATCATGATGTTGTCATTAAGTTTACTGTTGTGTGGGCATTATCCTGTTATTCGCTCCGCGGAGCTAATAATATTTGACGTTGTTGACGTAACGTCAAAACAGTTCTTGGATGCAGAAATAGCAAATAAAACTAAACCAAGCCTAAGTACGATCCATTCATGTTAGGTCAAGGTCGAAATTAAAAATAAACAATATCTAAGGTGAAACTAATAACAGTAAAGAGATATATAATAAAAATGCAAATATCAAGTGTTTTGTTATTCTTAATATTTAAATAATATAAAAACATATTTCAAAATGTATAAAAGAAATCCAAAACATTCTCAGTTTGTATTTATACGATCGTATATATATACTCCTGTTATTCGCACCGGTGCGAATAACAGGAGTATATATATACAGATGAAGTTCCAGATTTCAAGCTAAAATGCCCAGGAAAGGGAAGAATTCCCGGGAAAAGGGTTTCTTTGGGGGAGAGAATATAAGAAAAATGGGGCTTGGTTATTTTTGGGGGGAGACACTCTAAAATAGTTTTAATGACTGGATATAGTGTGAAAATTATTCGCACCGGTGCGAATAACAGGAGTATATATATACAGACGAAGTTCCAGATTTCAAGCTAAAATGCCCAGAAAAGGGAAGAATTCCCGGGAAAAGGGTTTCTTTGGGGGAGAGAATAAAAAAAAAAATGGGGCTTGGTTATTTTTGGGGGGAGACACTCTAAAATAGTTTTAATGAATGGATATAGTGTGAAAATTATTCGCACCGGTGCGAATAACAGGAGTATATACATACAGACGAAGTTCCAGATTTCAAGCTAAAATGCCCAGGAAAGGGAAGAATTCCCGGGAAAAGGGTTTCTTTGGGGGGGAGAATATAAAAAAATGGGGCTTGGATATTTTTTGGGGGAGACACTCTAAAATAGTTTTAATGACTGGATATAGTGTGAAAATTATTCGCACCGGTGCGAATAACAGGAGTATATATATACAGACGAAGTTTCAGATTTCAAGCTAAAATGCCCAGAAAAGGGAAGTATTCCCGGGAAAAGGGTTTCTTTGGGGGAGAGAATATAAAAAAAATGGGGCTTGGATAATTTTGGGGGGAGACACTCTAAAATACATTTAATGACTGGATATAGTGTGAAAATTATTCGCACCGGTGCGAATAACGGGAGTATATATATACAGACGAAGTTCCAGATTTCAAGCTAAAATGCCCAGGAAAGGGAAGAATTCCCGGGAAAAGGGTTTCTTTGGGGAAGAGAATATAAAAAAAATGGGGCTTGGATATTTTTGGGGGGAGACACTCTAAAATACATTTAATGAATGGATATAGTGTGAAAAATATTCGCACCGGTGCGAATAACAGGAGTATATATATACAGACGATCTTTCCATGTTCAAGCTAAACTGAATATTTGGTGGATATTCATTGTGAGCAAAGTATTTTTAAAATGGATGAAAATAGAGGTATACTTATTAGCACCGGTGCGAATAAACGGGGGAAGATTTTTACAAAGACCATACTGAGTATAACTGAACCATAGCAATAAGGTGAACACTATTCATGCATTCGGTCATTGTTCGTATTGTTAAGTAGTAAACGTGATGAAAGCGTGTTTTTTTTTTCGATTTTTGTTATGGTATTCAATTTGAATTAGGTTTGATATAGTAAACAGGAAATAAAATCATGTATGTACAGAGATTCATTCACTGTTCGAATGATATTGTAAACTCACTTGGATATACCTGTACCACTTCAAGGCATGGATTCCTTAATTTATAGAACAATATAATTTAAGTAGCATAAAAATATGGTTTATTCCGTTACAGGTGTATAAATAAACATACAATTTATCACATTTCTACATGTTTTTGAGTCCTACGCAATGAAATTTAACATGTAAGCAAACAATGGACAAAACAAGAAGATATACCATGTGGTTTATTCCGTGACAAAACAAGCGTAAAAACATAACATATTACATTTTATTCCCTGATAAATGTATAAACATAAAATTATTCATGAAAATATTGTTCATTCCGTTAAATAATATAGAAATTAAATTGATAACAGTTTTCGTTTTCCTCATGCATATAAGAGACATTTACGTAATAAACGTTATATATACCAAATAATTCTCTCACATTTAAAATTTTACTCAATAAACCATGTAGTTTATTTCGTAATAAAACAAACATAATATATAACATTTTATTCCCTGATAAATGTATAAACATGAAATCATTTATGAAAATACTAGCTGTTTATTCCGTTAAATAGTATATATAGAGAGTAAATTAATTGATAACAGTTGCCGTTTCCTCATGCGTATAAGAGAAATTCACGGAATAAACGCTATACATTGCATTGAATAGTTCTCTCACATCTAAAATTTTATCCAATATGCCCTGTAATGAAATTTAGTCGTGATAAAAAAATTACCACGGAATAAAGGCTAATATTTGAAAGTATTTATGTATTCTTTCAACATGTTCAAAGGCAAGTATAAATATGAAGAACAACGTCAAATATTATTCACTCCGCGGAGCGAATAACAGGATAATGCCGTTGCGTGTACAAAAAGTACGTAAGGGTTGCCCGCAACCCTGTGTCTCGCCTGCTGTCGCTGTGGTTAGTAAGAAATGATTGTCTGATAAATTATCATGCCACTATAAGTTATAGTTGCTGAGATATGGACCTCCACCATAAATTTATGCAAAGTCACTCATGCGGAAAAATGTAGGTCAAGATGACCTAATTCTGGTACAGGCGTTTGTGGTTACCCATGATGTATCCACTGACAAATTATCATGCCACTATAAGTTATAGTTGCTGAGATATGGACCTCCACCATAAATTTATGCAAAGTCACTCATGCGGAAAAATGTAGGTCAAGATGACCTAATTCTGGTACAGGCGTTTGTGGTTACCCATGATGTATCCACTGACTAACTATCATGCCACTATAAGTTATAGTTGCTGAAATATGAACCTCCATTATCAATTTAACCAAAGTCATTCATGCAGAAAAATGTAGGTCAAAATGACCTAATTCTGGTACTGATGTTGTTGGTTACTTATAACCTGTACAATGACAAATCATCATGCCATTATAAGTTATAGATGCTGAGATATGGACCTCCACCAAAAATTTAACCAAAGTCACTCATGCAGAAAAATGTAGGTCAAGATGACCTAATTCTGGTACTGACGTTTGTGGTTACCCATGATGTATCCACTGACTAATTATCATATCCCTATAACTTATAGTTGCTGGAATATAGGTCTTCACCATAAATTATCATGAAAAAACTAAGTCCAACTTAAGGAAAAAATACGGAAAAATTTGAATTTTTTTTTTCAAAATCATACTTGGGATATAAATTTTTATCCATACTGAATATTGTGTCCAAATTTCAAGAAGACTGAATAAAATTTGAGAAAGTTATTGCAGTTTATAAAACTTTGACATTTGGGTTAACCAAAAGTTGGACGCCGACGACGACGGAATCTATGGTCGCTATGTCTCGCTTCGCGACATTCGTCGCAGGCGAGACAAAAATTGTTTTCACCGGAAATAAACATTGGGACTAGGTAAATGTAGGAAACCGGTGCATCGAAAAACCCCAAAGTACCCCAAAATACCCTTAATTTACAAAACAAATCTGTCTACATATCAGAGACTGATCAATTATCAGAATAAAGCTAAGCTTGCTTCAAATTAATTATATTGTATTATATGGCTAACAAAAAATTCTATATTCATAACGTAACAGTTCATTGGCAATAAAGGATTGAACTGAAATAATATAATTCAAGGCAATAACGTGAACCAAAATTATTGTTTGTAATCATGCAGCGACATAAAAAAAAAAAACAGTGACACTCACAAAGTGCATCATACAGTCAGAAAAACAAACACACGACGTGTATAAAATGTTGCTATTCTTTTGGTGTACCAATTATCAGATTATAAGTCATCCGTGGTTTGACTGTACATATACATCGGGACGTTAAACTTCGATCTTTCGAACAGTTGAAGATAGTTTTTTTTTAATCATAATATGCATATTTCATGTAACAAAGCATTTCATTTTGGTATTATTTTAAACTCTTTAATTTGACCCACTTAAAAAAACAATAATGAGCGGTTCTAAGGCTTCATTATTTCTAGTGAGAATTAAGACCTTTCTAGGAGAGGAGCAGCTAAAGTCGGACAACATCGAAAGTCGGACACTTTTCTTTTTCAAAATAAAATCATTACTATTTTTAGTCTCCCTGTTTTATTTTCGGACGTACCTCTGTTTACAAGGTGTCATTGCATACATGTACAAAGTCATTAAAACGTTTGAAATAACCTCTAAAATCCGGATAAAACATACGCCTCTCGGAGATCCGGATAAAAGTACTTTCGGCGGAAATTTCAAAGTCATTTCAACACCCAGTGGTCCTTGGCAAAAAACTTCAATTTGCTGTATGTATTCTGTGAACTCTAAGACCGCGGAACATTAACTGGCAAAATTGGAAATATACAGCTTACGTCATTTCTATCTGTTACAATCAAAACATTCAGTGATAGACAGCGTAATGGGCGGGTACAATTCGACGCGGACGTTTGGAAAACATCGGATTGAAATTGCAGATCGAAATTCATTTTCAATCCACCTCAGCTACGCTACAATTCGACGCGAACGTGTGGAAAATATCGGATTGAAATTGCAGATCGAAATTCATTTTCAATCCACCTGAACTGTTTTCAAAGCTAAGAGTGAATATATGATCCAATATTCAACTAATTTCACCTCCCGAATACATATTGTTTGAAGTTCACATTAATACGAGTTTTAGCTTATAATTTTAGGGACGCGAAAGATCATAGAAGACAAAGATTATTTTTCAGGAGATATTTGATTCTAGATGGGGGGAGGGGGGGGTAAAAAATTGTCGAGTCAGGTCATGACTTACATGTAACATGACAACAGATTTTATTTCTAGGATTATAAGAGTGCATGGGGTTTATACTTATTCTCACTGAAAACTGTTGGACAACTTTATTCAAAATTGTTAACCCCCCTCCCCTAACACAAACATATATTCACCAAAAAGAAATGAAATATTTGTCCCTTAATATATTTTTTTAAAACACTGGACAAAAAAAATTCAAACTGTACCAAAATTGAAATTATACTGTCTTTTGGGTCAATCAGTAATGTGCCTTCTAGCGTAGCTGAGGTGGATTGAAAATGAATTTCGATCTGCAATTTCAATCCGATGTTTTCCAAACGTCCGCGTCGCCGGACACCGGGTGATCAGAAAAGCTCACTTGAGCTTTCAGCTCAGGTGAGATAACAATTGTTTACAGACAGACGGATAGACACATGGACAGATGCAGGACGCATTACTATCGCATAAGCTCTTCTGGTCTCTGGCCAGTAGAGCTAAAAATGAATCAATAAAGATATATTTTTCAATATTTCTTTATATTTTTAATTGCTTCTTTTTAAAAACCAAATACTGCATCGTATTAATTGTATCAGCTCACTCCACTGACATACTGTGTTCAGGTCTCCCGACTGATTTCTAACACAAAGACATGCTTTGAGATCAAGTTCTAAACCAATGCACACTACAGACAATAAAATTGATGTTACAAAGCTTTCAACAATCTCCTGTAAAATCAGCATTGCATTTTATTCATTCTAAAATTGTAATGTTGAAATCCTTTGCAAATGAATCTTGCCATTAGGTCTTTTGAGTAACATGTTCAAAAAAACTGTTGGATTCCACTCATCTGACCAATGAAGAGGACTAATGGCAGACATGATTGGTCCACAGGGGATACTTACACCTTCTATGCAACTGATCCCACTGATCTGGTAACAAAGGGCCATGTTTTGCCTTTTCCACCGTTAAGTATTGATGAAATCCCTATTCATTAACATCAACCTTTTCAGATGATTAAAACATAGATAAAATTGAGATTAAATAATCTTGCTCCAATAAAGAACTAAGAGGAGCAAAAGTTATCCTCATGTCAACATATGACAAAACACAATGTAGAAGATTCCGGAGTTCCTGGGAGACCCTCTGTGCATTTCTTTTACCAAGTGGTTATGGATTGCAGAAAAGACTGTTAAAGAAATCTCAAATACAAGATTTTTGTTTTAAACTTGTATTATTCTATCATGAACTTCTACAAGCTAAATATAAACAATATTGATTGTAAAGAATTACCAAAAAGTACACAAATGGTAAAGTACATTGTATAAGTAATGTATCAATTACATTACCATAAAACATAATATCTATATTGACATATTATTAACATATCAATTACACCTATACAAAAAGAATGTACATTACAAAAGTTACAAATACAGCACATACACAGATATACACTATAATTCTAGCTGCAATAACTCATCACTCCCCATTTTTGTCTCGCCTGCGACGAATGTCGCGAAGCGAGACATAGCGACCATAGATTCCGTCGTCGTCGGCGTCCAACTTTTGGTTAACCCAAATGTCAAAGTTTTATAAACTGCAATAACTTTCTCAAATTTTATTCAGTCTTCTTGAAATTTCTATGGTAATCAAAGAACAATTTATCTAAATCCATTATTAGACCTATATGTAAATGACCAACAATTTTATTCATTTATAATTTTTATTTAAAAATATGCCTATAATAATTATTTATTTTTCAGCAAAGGAAGGCTGCTTGATAACATCCTTTGTAATGCCAACAGATTAATCCTTGAAAGAACCCATTTAAAATATTCCTGAAGACAAAAAATTCTATCATATCCCTGACTGTGATGTTATTCCTGCCTAATATTGCTACAAAACCACGTCAACTTGACTTCATATTACTGCATATGTCTTTTTAAGTATTCATCAACATTAAATTTTTGGTTACAATATCTATAAGCCTTTGTTTCTTTTGTTATCTCCCAAAATTTACAACAAATAATAATTTTTGAGTCATATTTATCCACTGGTTAAGAGACTTAACCCACCTCTGTGGAATGGCTAACTTTAGCCAATATTTAACCACTAGATAGCAAAGTTAACCAGTGGATAAATTTTGAGCAACAGAATTTAACCAATGGTTAAAAGTTAACCACTGGATAAGAGATTTAACTAGTGGTTAACCTTAACCAGAGTTTTGAGCAACCCAATCCTGTTCATTATATTTACTTTCATTTTTACTTAAAAGAATAATTACAAGAAATACCCTCAAACCACAAATTGCTCCTAGATAAAATGTTATACATTCCAGGTACCGAGGATTTTTTGCGGAAGACCCTGGCATGCCTGGAGACTATGACTTTACTATGGCGTATTGGCACATTATTGCAGCTAAACTGGCTTTTGTTGTTGTTTTTGAGGTAAGCCCCTGCTCTTTTCTTAAGAAAAAAACCTTAAGAATTTCCAATAATATTATTGTACATTTATATATGCTGGTCATTGTGATATTTCTTGAAAATAAAAATGAAAATGAATGAAGCTTGGAAGTTCTTTGGCATTCAGCCATAAAATATGTGTATAACTGTGGAATCCAATGAACACTGACCCCCATGAACTTAAATGATTCCACAGTACTTGTAATATTTGTCTTTTAGTTCATTCAATCTTGTTTTTGTATTAATTTTGTGACGGAAAAATTTATTTGTAATACAAAATTTTGCTTTTCACAATGTGAACTGTTGTTGTTTTTCCTGTGCCTGTCTCCAAATTAGGATAAAATTATATAATTACCATAGAATAGAATTTTGAGCAAGGATTTAATTTTGGCATTATTAGCGGGTGTGCTGAGATCTCTAAAATTGAATATCACTTCAAATTAACTGTGTTTTAGTTGTAATGGCTTCTTTGGTGAACTTTTCACATCTCTAAAATTACTTGCTTAAGATTTAATACCCATTTGTAAGCATGGTTAGGACAATTCGCTAAATTTGGGTCTTGCAAAAATTTCCACTTTAATATACGGTATATACATGTATCTTCAATGATTTTGGCTTTGTTATATTTTTTCAGAAATTAGTGGTCTTTTGTACATAGCTTCCTATTGTTGTTTTCAGAATTTAGTGGTGTTTTGTACGTGGCTTGTGATGTACCTAATTCCCGACATGCCTTTCAAAGTTAAGTTACAGATGCTCAGAGAAAACTTTTTGGCCAAGGAGGCCCTGTATAATGCAGACACAATCCAAAAACAGAGAGAAGAGCGTGCAAAGCAGGAGCATTGAAGTGGTGCAATTATACATTCAATATTTATATTTATGTTCTACTTAAAATCATATACATGTAGTTTATATTTAAGTCTATATTATATACCATGACCAAATTGTTAGAAAAAAAGCTGTATTCTCTGAGTAGGCATTTATAATGTAGCATTCTCATTGGGTTTTGATTTTTTTTCACAGTTTTTTTTTTGTTTAATTTTTTTTGCCTAAGACAAATTATTTTTGTCTATATTGAACAAATTCATGTTTTGAAAGAAACTTTATAACTACTGCTGGTCAATATTTTTGAAGTTGCTGAGCAAATGCAGACACAAGTATTTGTTGTGTGATTTGAGGAAATTGAGGCTGAAACGAGAAGTTGATCTTTGAATAGCTACATTGTTATCACAGTCTATTAACTTGTCTATTCCAAATGCTGTGAATTCCAACATCTTGTCTAATATGATGTAAATATCAAGTCCCTTAAGGTTATTTCATTTGTTTAAAATGTAATCTAATCTGGCCTGTTGCCAAATCCAGCTACATGTAATTTCTTTGGAACTAGGTATTACCGTATTTGGCAAATTTACTGTTTGGCTTTTAGCATCCAAATCCAGAGATCTTTTATTATTCAAGATCAATCAATTTGTTATCATTCAAGTTTTTTTTAATGAATGAACTCATGTATTTAATGCAATGTTTGTGTAATTATTTGTGAAACTTACAAATGCAAGAAGAGTTTTCTTGACGTTCTTTGAACATTTTATGAATTACATGTAAATGATGGCTGGATAGCCTGCCCTTTCTATACACTAAAGGTTAAAAATATTGACAACAAACTCTGCTCTTTAGAATTGTGACTGAATATGCAATCTCTAACATATTATGTTGTTGACATATTGTTTGTATTATTATTTTTCCTAATTATTTATTCAACATTGTTTATTTTCTTGTTAGAAAATGCAGTTTCTAATTTGATTTTTGTTTATTTTACTGTATTTAAATGTTGTACTTTTTAAGCATGATAATATTGTATGTAATTGTTATTTAATCAGAAAAAAAAGCTTTAAGCCTTAGAGCTAATTTAATTTATCTATTTTCCCAATTCTCAAATGGAAGACAATGCCATTTTTTTTAAAGGAATTAATAAAAGAATACTGTAAAGTCACGTGTATTATGCAAAATGGTGTAAAAGACACACCCTCAAAGTTTGGGTGAAATCCAAAAAAAACCCCAGGTTCTGTGTAAAAAGTGCACCCCAAAAAGGCATAAATTGTATGTAAAATATGCTAAGGTCCAATGCTATGATTTTGTTTCAAAAGAGAAGCATCAATAACCAGTGAATTGAAATTGTTTAAAAAAAATAGGCCTTATCAAATTAGGTGTTTCATTTGTATACATGTAGGTATTCATATGTTAACAAAGAGGAAAATGATGATACTAATACTTCTGCTGATATTTTATTGATTTTTTTTTCATGGACTATCTTTAAAAAGAAAATGAGTTCACAGTGGTATTTTCACTGGGCCATTGCATTTACTTTGTGTAACATTTTGTGCCTTAATACAAGAATAATGTTAAATGTTACAACTCTTTATACACTTACTTTGAGCAAAATTAATTCTAAACTGATTTCATATTTTGGTGCAATATTTTTTCGTAGGTAATTTACACTTACCAGAACTGTATTACCTGTTATAATGTAGCCTTTTCTGATTATTTTTTTAAGTTCATATGTTCTTGAGCTCTTTCAATAAAAAAAGTACGTAAGGGTTGCCCGCAACCCTGTGTCTCGCCTGCTGTCGCTGTGGTTAGTAAGAAATGATTGTCTGATAAATTATCATGCCACTATAAGTTATAGTTGCTGAGATATGGACCTCCACCATAAATTTATGCAAAGTCACTCACTTAGTTACCCAGTGGATATAGAATTTAACCAACGGCTAACTTATCCAGTGGTCATATTTAACCAGTGTTTTGAGAAACCCAGTCCAGAAACTTAAACTATAGCAATTAGCCCTGTAATGCTGGCTAATTTTACAGTGAGATTCAAACACTGTTACGGTACTCACCTGCATTCAGTAACATTGCCAAACACATCCATTTTCTTGTCATCAGGGATACTTTGGTCCTGGAAGTACTGCACCTTAAACACGGACAGACTGAAGTTGGTGTACCCTGACAGTGTTTGATTACTGTAGCCGTAATAATAGACCAACTTAGGGATAAACTCCGATGTAAACGCAATGATCGCAGCCTTCAAACAAAGAAAAAAAGTTCTATTATTAATAAATCAAACATAACCTCACAAAATTTACAATTACAAGAAACATGTATTGTTCACTTAATGATAGATAATAATCATATTAATTTATACAAAGATTGTAACTTACATTAGAAACCACTGCTATTGCTGAGATTCCTCGTAAGATTCCAAACCATATACCTACATCACATGATTAAATTAATTATCACAGGATACCAACATCACATGATCAAATAAATTATCACATAATACCTACATCACATGATCAAATAAATTATTACAGGATATCTACATCACATGATCAAATTAATTATCATATAATACCTACATCACATGATCAAATAAATTATCACAGGATTAAATCAATTATCATATACTGTATAATTTAATCCAAAAGAACATTTTATTGACTTCAAAGAGGGTTCAAACAATTGATTAATATGGATTTAATGCTTCTTTCTTCAGCTTTGGCCTACTGAGAAATAATTTTAATCTAAAACTCCATCTGACTTTACCTATATCTTTAGCTCATTAGTCAATCTGACTTTACCTATATCTTGAGCACGTTCAATCGGACTTTACCTATATCTTGAGCACGTTCAATCAGACTTTACCTATATCTTGACCTCGTTCAATCGGACTTTACCTATATCTTGAGCACGTTTAATCAGACTTTACCTATATCTTGAGCTCGTTCAATCGGACTTTACCTATATCTTGAGCTCGTTCAATCGGACTTTACCTATATCTTGAGCACGTTCTGCTAAGGGTCTCTTCCACTGTGTGGTGAACTTGTAAGCATCCACTCGAATCTCTATAATGTTGTTAATGAGCGCAAACAGAGGAGCAAGAGGGAAAGCTGCCACAAAAATTGTCACAAAGCCGTACTGAATCACTGAAAAGAAATTTGCAAAAAAACATCAACAAAGCCATGATGAATCTGTGAAAAAATTGACACAACTGGAGATCAAACAAAAGATATGCTGTGAAATTTTTGTGGGTTTTTAATTTTTGTTGCTTTTGAGGTAGGAGGAGACCCACGAATTTATGACCACCATGAAATGTAAAATATTATATGCATTACTACTTATCATTCTTAAACTACAAAATCGAATCCCCACAAACTAATATCTTTCTTTTGAACCTAAAAATTTTAACCCACAAAAATATGTGATTTTACAGTATATATTCTCCAACCCTTAATATTGAAGTAAATGTATGCTGAGGACAAGATTTTATAACCCATTTCTAAGTATTCATCAAACAGTCCCAGAGCTGGCATGTTGGCTAGGTTATAATCCAGGGGTTCAAAATTTTTTTTGTCATGGTCAAGTCCAGGACTTGAGTAAATTTTAGGCCAGTCCGAGGCAGAAATTTCAGAGTTCATATTTACCTATACATCATTAAATTTATTTAACTTATAATTTATTTTCATTTGTTGCATTGAATGAATAAAGACTATATGTATTAATATATGTTTTATTTTTCCTCCATAAACTGTCATATAGTCATACATGAGTATTTCAACACAATACCAGACTGATAGATTACTGGTGCATTACAATAACTTTTAAAAATACTCACTACTGAATAAACTATCTGTTACAATAAATAGAAATTAGAATGTGCTGTAAATCACAGCTAAAACCGAAATTTAACAAACTCGTTGCCGTTTGTCATATAGGAGGAAACATGAGGAATTGCGTAAAAAGCAAGAGTCTAACCGCAATGGAAAAAAAAGACGGATTGTATTTTCGAAACATTCGTAATGTTTTAAGGGTATTTTAACGTCCACAAACCCACATTTTTACTTAATACATTTGAGAATTTGCTTTATTTTTAGCTTTATGATCATTTTTTTAACTTATAGAAAAAAAGATAAACAAGAAACATAGCCAAGTCCCAGGACTTTGGCGAATTCTAAATTCCGAGTCCGGATCCGGAATTTGTTATTCCGGGACGTCGGGCTTGAGGATTTTTGAACCCCTGTAATAATCCTGTTCCCAGGATTACTTACCCATTTCTACGTACTGTATATAGGGAAATTTTCGCCCCCGTTTTATTTTCCCCCCTTAAAACGGAGCAAAATTGTTTGCAAGTGTGAAAGGCGAAAATAAGACGGGGCGAAAATAACCCTGTATACAGTATTCGTCAAACAGTCCCAGAGCTGGCATGTTGGCGAGGTTATAATCCTGTTCCCAGGATTACTTACCCATTTCTAAGTATTCATCAAACAATCCCAGAGCTGGCATGCTGGCGAGGTTATAATCCTGTTCCCAGCGAGAGTACACCTTTTCCTCTGATTTCTCTTTTAAGGATTGACGGGATCTGAACCACACCATCACCTTCCTATTTCAAACATAAATAAAGCCTTACAGAAAATCTTAAATTTCTTCCTTAGAATTTTTCCTTCTTTTAATGGAAAAAAAATCCAAGCACAGTTAATCAAAAATATTTATTTGCTGAGTTGGACACATGAACATATTAGAAAGATAAATTATTCAAGGAGTAAACATGGGCAAAAAAAATGCATGAAAAACATTCATTTGAACAGTACAAAAATTTTTAAGTGGACAGATGATCAAGAGATTTTACATTGGTTTCAGCACCTTTAAATCCTAGCATATACAGGTATAGGAGTTTTCAGTAACTGTTCAGTGAAGACTTACGGTATGACTATCTCTTTAAGGTTGTTGAAGATTTGTTTTCCCACCATGACGGTGCCCAGCTGTATACAGAGCTCAATAAGGCAACCTGAGGGGTCACACTGGAAAACAAAAGTACACTGAAAAATCAGACTAAAAACAAAGGTACACTGAAAAATCAGACTAAAAACAAAGGTACACAGATAATTCACAGTAACTTGTGTTAACATTAAATTAAATTCTTCGTGTGAAATTAAAGAGATGAGTAGGAATTTTTATTGAATTGTATTTGACATTATCTGATTTGGGACAATTTATACTTTCTGTTATCAAATGTGCACATTCTTTAACACTTTTTCAATTTTCAACATGTTCAAGTGAAACAAAATTCATTTTATTATACATGTACATTAAATATATGACAAATTATTATTTCAATATGGCAAAATACATTGTAGAGCTACATGAGTTACCTCCTCTTGTCTAGAGTCTAACAAACTACGATTGTAATCTCCAGGCCTTCCCACAAATCTATCAACCAAAAATAAAAGAAATTTAAATAGAGTTGATAAATGTCTCAAGTCAAAGTGTTTATACATGTATTAATTTCCTTAACCTTAAACTTAGGAACTGCAGCCATGACATAAAGTAAGACAACACAATGTTAAGTTTGGGCAGACATAACCATGATTTATTTGTTATGCAATGAAATATAAAATACATTAGACATGTAAGTGATAATAATCAGTTGACTATTAACAGTAAACTGTTTCCCGTTAAAGTTGAAACTTTGTCCTTGTCGTATGTTGATCAAAGACTTATATATATATATATATATATTTGCTGAGAAATCCGTAATTTTTCATGAGGGATTAATTTGTCTTGTTTTCGATGCAAATATATGAATAGATTTGCGAAATTAAGTTTATTTAAGAAATGAATTTAATTTTTGAAGATTCATGAGGTTATGAACTACGACGCTACACGACGGCATATTTCATGAAGCGCGTTAGCGCTTCATGATAAATATGCCGATGTGAAGCGTTGTAGTTCATATACCTCATGAATCTTCAAAAAATTAAATTCATTTCTTATATTTATATTATTTTTCTAATAACTTGCCGTAAATTTACGCCGTTCAACTGTCATTTTAAAAACAAAAGTGTGCACTATATATTTTGACTTTTTGACGTCAAGAGCGGTATTATGACGTAACAATGGAGATATTCATGCTTATTTGTGATACATACCTAATGTAGTTCATGAGAAAATATACTGCATTTAATTTGTAAAGAATCATAGGGAAAATTTATTGGAAATGTAAATATTATGAAATTAAATGTAATTTTCTCATGAATTACTGCTTTAGAAATCTTGTTACGAAAAAATCAATTCTTCGTGAAATCATTATTTACCCTTAAATGCTTGTATTCTCAGGCCATGACAATTTACCCTAACGAAAGTTTGATTTTACAGAAGAACAGTTTAAACAAGATGCCTGTGTGCTATAACATGTAAAATCATGCATGCATATGTTTTACAATTGTTTTTGTCCATTTTATTCCCATGTAAAAACGTCCATTTTCTTAAGTCTTAGGGAGAACAACTTGAATAAATTCACCAATCTCTTTTTTATTCTGAATCAGCAAAAGTTTTCTTTACTTTAAACAAAACTACCACCTAATGCTCAGCTTCAAGGCGGCTGCATGTGACCCATTCTAGTAATAAACTCCAGGAGATACATCTGTAGTCTGACGTCAATACTCTTGTTGGTGACGTAGAACCCTGGTACTCCCGCCTTCTCTAACATGACTTGCTGATCCATAACTTTCTGATCTAACTCCATGATTATCTTCATGTCCTTCTTCTTTACCTCTTCTTCACACCTCTTCTCCATTGTCTGAAAAAGCAGAAGCAGAAGAATAAGATGCTTAAGTCAAAAATCTAAATTGACTATGATTTGAAATATATATAAGAAATCTATCAATCATTTTCAGATTGACTTCATTTCCTTGTCAATTGGAAACGAATATAAGATTTTTTTTACTAGAAAAGAAACATTAATGGCTATGTAACAACCAAGCTCTGTGATAAAAGTGATGACTTAACTGTTTCAATCATCAACTTCTCTTACTTCTGCAACAATCTACCCTTGTGCATATGGAGTTTTCTCTACGTTGATTCGATATGGAAGAGCATACTCTAGGTATGAATAATTTCTAAAATAATGTAAGTAATAGACAAACAAGTTGATGTAATCATGTAGCAAGAATATCAAGAGTTTCGTTAATGTCATTATTTTGTAAGTTCTATGATCGAAACAATGAGCTTGTCAGCAAATAAAATATATCAGACAGCTACAGTGCCATCCTATGTATAAGTGAAAAATTTTTTACGCCTAAAAACTGCCCTGTATCTCAGTTGAATTCTTCGTTTTCTTCAAAATGCCAGGTCAAAAAACACCTAACCATTTGTTCATACAATACCGGGTATTCTTTTACTATTTCCACAACGAAACATTTCATATAACAAAATTAGACTTATGCCATTTTTGGTAGCAAGATGCATATGTCTTAGGACTTTTTGAAATCCACGGTTTGCAGCAGTTGAAGTAGGAATAAATAAATATTATTTCAGATAAGGGGCAACTTGCTCTAAAAATATGATAGTTTTTTTTCTATGACTGGTACTAGCCTTCTCATTTATTTCAGTCTTTCCAGACCAATGAGCTACAGATCTGCAGCTATATTGTAAGCTAGACAAACTCAGTTTGTTTTCTAAGACTGGGATATGTAGAAAATGATAAGTAAAGACCCAGACCTTCTCAAGTAGTGTATCATTAGTTTTATATTTGAATATGTATTAATATTTCTTTTTGAATAAACTCAGTTAAATATCTGAAACATTTCGAATCCATTTGTATTAGTTATACCTCCTTCTCTCTCTCAATCTGAGCCTCCACTATGGGTAAATTGTGTGGCTTCATCTGACAGCTCTGTAGTAATTCTTTGTGTCTCTTTTGAAGTTCATGTCTCTGTGCTGTACATGCAAATAAAACAAATGTTTAAAAAATGTATATACATGTAAATGACCTGTGTGGTAGTATTTATGAGGATCAAACTTGAAATTTCTTTGATTTTTAATTAAATCGATTGCACTCTGAAACAGGTGCCAGTATTTCAAGTTGATGTCTGTTATGCAAAGGATCTCAAGACAAGAACAGGGAAGCATCAAAATCGACTCTTGACCTTTGACTCTGCGACCTAATATCAATAGACAACAGAGATGTTTGACTCTTGACCTTTGACTCTGTTTCTAAATATCAATAGAAATTATCTTCTTAAATGGTACCAGCTGTCAAAATAAGGTATTCGGGATATTGAGTGAGCAGGATCTTTCTTTATGAAGTAATCAGGAATTTTGATGCTCTCTGATTGGTGGAGCTTTTGGTATACCATAGAGTGAGTTCCTTTCACAATGCAGTTCTAAGCGATTTAATCAGATTTCCCTCTTACCTCTTTGCTTACAATTTTATTGTCTTGATAAATTGCCTATTAAAAAAAATTGTTTCGGTGTGGAAAAATCCAGAATCCTTAATTGTCAAATTATCAGTTGTAACTCATTTATAGTGAATAAATGTCCACTTTCTTAACAGTTGTTAAACTGTTGAAATATATCAGATATGCTGTTACACAATGTAAAATAAGTCTTTCATTTGTTTGACAAGACTTGGAGTAAACAATTTAAAATTTATGATTAATTATTGAAAAGGTTATCAAGTTTTGAATTTAGTGTCATTTTGACTACTGTAGATTCCTTATTTTTTGTGAGTTCTTATTATCAAAAGAGGGCACTTTAATGTCAAATCGCGAGAACATGAATTCATGACCGGACGATTGATAAAGGGATTTTACATTGATTTCAGCACCATTAAAATAAAGGTGAGTAATTTAATGATGCGAGTGGTGCTTCTCGCGAAATAAAGTGATAATTAATTCCTCACATGTATTTGGGATTTTTAAGTTTACTGTCCTTTCTAATATACAGACCTGGTCAGGTATTGTATAATTCTTATGCAAGTCAGTCACACAATGAATGAACAGGTCCATCACTTCATAAAACAATCAGTAAACCTCATCAAAAGTAAGTAATTAAATCATGCCTAGACAGAGTGACAGTTTGCTGCCTAAAAAATTTCAAAATTATAAAGGTTAAAGCCTTAGAGTTACTTGTAAATTTTATCCAATTTTTGTGATCATTGATTCAGATAAGTTAAAATATATATGCCTTACCTTTTTTAAGCATTAATGAATTTGAAAACTGTGTTTATGTGTCTAACCTTTGTAATCATTGACGAGTTTGACTCGCTGTGTGTATGTGTCTAACTTTTGTGATCATTGACGAGTTTGACTGGCTGTGTGTGTCTAACCTTTGTGATCACTGACCAGTTTGACTCGCTGTGTGTATGTGTATAACCTTTGTGATCATCGACCAGTTTGACTCGCTGCGTGTATGTGTCTAACCTTTATGATCATTGACCAGTTTGACTCGCTGTGTGTATGTGTCTAATCCTTATGATCATTGACGAGTTTGACTTGCTGTGTGTATGTGTCTCATCCTTATTATCATTGATGAGTTTGACTCGCTGTGTGTATGTGTCTAATATTTATGATCATCGGAGAGTTTAACTCGCTGTGTGTATGTGTCTAATCTTTATCATCATTGACAAGTTTGACTCGTTGTGTGTATGTGTCTAATCTTTATGATCATTGAGGAGTTTGACTTGCTGTGTGTATGTGTCTAATCCTTATGATCATTGATGAGTTTGACTCGCTGTGTGTATGTGTCTAATCTTTATGATCATCGGAGAGTTTGACTCGCTGTGTGTATGTGTCTAACCTTTGTTTATCATTGACGAGTTTAACTCGCTGTGCGTATGTGTCTAACGTTTGTGATCATGGACGAGTTTGACTCGCTGTGTGTACGTGTCTAACCTTTGTGATCATTGATTAGAGGTCAATGTATTCTCTGCTCCTATTTTGTATTGTTCTGTGGACTTTGATATTGAATACTGTTCGTTATCGCCATATTCTTCATGATAATTAAAGGAAACCTAGTACTATATTAAGAAATGAAGTTGAAGATTGGAAAAAAGCTAAAGACATAACTTTTGTCATAGAGGTTATTTAACAATTGGCCGTAAAGCCACTTTAAATCAGTAATGAAATTTATTTAGTTATTAAATGTATCATTTGAAAAAAAATACATGGTGCCTTTTATTTCCAGTTAAATCAATATGAGCTGTAACTGTAATGTCAGATTTTTTATTGCAGTAATTAGCTGTTTTAAGAACAGAGAAAGAGAACATCTATGATCTTCGGTCGTTCATATTTGCGCTGGAAGTTGGGGGTAACATATTGCAACTGTACGCATGTTTTTGTTGTCCAGGCAGTGTCTCGGAGTGTTCTCTCTGGTCCCTTGAACATTCGTCATAAACTTTTTTTTATTTTAGTGATTATTAATTGTAGCTGTGCGATTCGCATTTAAACTCTTCACAAAATCGATTATTGCCATGGAAACCAGAGAAAGGTGAATATCACTTTGGTTTTTAAAATCGAAATACTGAAAGGACTGATACGAATTCATTGTTGTCCAAGCTTAGCTAATGGGTATTGTTTTAGTGATAAAAAATGAAAATCTTGTCTGAAATCATCGATAGTAGCCATGGAAATAAGGGAACAGTTCGGGGCGACATACGCTATTGCATTATGTTCGTAAATCAGACTCCAAAGTTTGATAAAAGAAATTCAAGTTGAAAAAAACAACTATAAAATTGAAAGTATTGTCTTAAAGGGGGTATTTTCAAACTTAGAATTGTAATTCCCTACTTCAAAGTTGAAATTATCAACATAAACCTTTGAGTTAACTTTTCTTACTGGTGGAATTTCCAAAATAACCCAAAGACATTACGCAACCGTTCATAAATGTTAGCTACTTAAATTGGTTAATATTAGTATCAATTCAGTTTTTAAAAGGAAGTCGAAAATGTACAAATTAAAAGTTTAGAAACTACAGACAACGCACAACTACGGACTAAAACAGACGGCAGTATGTCACTGAGTGATTCACATTATCTAACAATATCGCGGACGCATTTGTATACAAGTATGGTTACTTTGTTTAAAAAAAGATATATTCATTTTGTAAAATGTACCATTCCTCAAAACATATTTAGAGTTTTATGGCGTTCATGTAACAGCATTTTTGTACTGACAAAATAATTTTGTTGTTTATATTGTTGTTGTTGCTTTAAAAAAAATTTATGTTAAAAATCTTTATTATCCAATCTGATTAAAATCAGATCTTCGTTACGCAGTATAGGGACCCTCAGAGCTTCAATCAAATTACTCTATTATTATCCTTTATATTGCTCGAGTGCATTTGATGCATTCAAACGGATTTTATTTAAAATTCTGTCTTTCATATTGCCCAGGAGGTCAATGTTCATGTATAACTAGCGGTTCATTAAGTTTTGAAAATAGATCATTGAAGCAAAGGCGCATATATTACTGCCTTTTTAGCTCACCTGAGCCGAAGGCTCAAGTGAGCTTTTCTGATCAAAATTTGTCCGTCGTCTGTCGTCGTTGTCGTTGTTGTCGTTGTCGTTGGCGTTGTCGTTGTCGTAAACTTTTCATGTTTTCATCTTCTCCTCAAGAACCAATGAGCCGATTTCAACCAAACTTGCCACAAAGCATCCTTGGGTAAAGGGGATTCAAGTTTATTCAAATGAAAGGCCACGCCCTTTTCCAAGGGGAGATAATTATGAATTAGAGAAAAATTAATGGCATTTTTAAAAAATCTTCTTCTCAAGAACCACTGGGCCAGGAAAGATGAAACTCATGTGGAATTATCCTCAGGTAGGGTAGATTCAAGTTTGTTCAAATCATGACCCTCGGGGCCAGGGTGGGGCCAAAATGGCCGACCCAAGTTTTACATAGAAATATGTAGGAAAAATCTTTAAAAATCTTCTTCTCAAGAACCACTGGGCCAGGAAAGATGAAACTCATGTGGAATCATCCTTAGGTAGTGTAGATTCAAGTTTGTTCAAATCATGACCCCCGGGGCTAGGGTGCGGCCAAAATGGCCAACCCAAGTTTTACATAGGAATATATAGGAAAAATCTTTAAAAATCTTCTTCTCAAGAACCACTGGGCCAGGAAAGATGAAACTCATGGGTTTGTTTTTGAAAGAAAGGACCGTGCATTAAGGGCAGGTGGTGGAATTCTTATTTATATTTCAAGTGATATCACATATAAACGTAGAACTGATTTTGAGATCAGTAATATTGAGACAATCTGGCTAGAGATAAATCTAAAAAATTCAAAACCTATATTCTATTGCTCTGCTTATCGTCCACCATCTGCCCCCTCCTGCTGGGCGGAGGACCTGGCAAGGGAGGTGAACCGTGCCTCCTGCTGTGACGACACTGAAATAATTCTATCAGGTGATTTCAATATTGATTTAATGAAAGACCCCCCACAATACTGGACATCTGCTTTAGAGGAGTTT